>OY769910.1:19830092-19890092 GCA_963669185.1 Dyspetes luteomarginatus | reverse complement strand
AAACAACTTTTAATTGGCTATACGAGATATATATATATATAACGACACGAATTTTTGTTGTCCATCAATATGAGTTAAAAAACATTTAAAAGTTCCATTTTCCCGTCCAATTGTTTAATTTATTTTGTCATAAATCATTGAAAAAGGTCTGATAAATTTTTCGACTCACTTTTTTTGGACGAAATTCTGTGCAGATGTGAGAGAGAATTTTCTGATCAAAATCCTTAGTGGTTTTTCACCACTTTTCACCCTTAAATTCTCGGATTAACTCAGTGGATATGTAATTTTTCTATGTCTGGGATTTTAATGGTGAAAATAGTTTGAGAAAATATTTGGAAATGTCTCGTGACGAAATTTAAAAAATTCAAATGAAAATTGGCCGTTCAAAAATTCACTTTGGAAATTTTGGGGGATGAAATTAAATGAAAATTTTAATTAATAGGAAAATAAAAACTGCCGTTTTTAAATTGCCCCAATTTTTTTTGACTGTATTAAGGCAGAGGCGACTGGATCTTTTTACTTAAGGGCTTAAAATCATGCAATAAACTCAAGGAGACAGGGCTGAAATTTAATTATCCACCCTGTAAAGCAAAAAACAAAATGGCGGAACTGGTCTTAATATTTAAAAATTTCATAAATATCCACACACATTCATGCATAAAAGGTTTCCATCAGAATGAAAAATCGTTAGTTTACCGATCCGATTTATATAACCGTAAAATTTGTTGTAAATAAATAAAAATGAATACTGTTATAAAAAAAAAAACAAAAAAAAAAAACGTTGAGGGTAAAATCGTCTCTTTAGTTTTCTTACTATGCAATATGCTCAATCCCAAATTACATCGAATAAGCGCGTTTGTTATTGTTAATATTAATTTGAAAAAAAAAAATCATTTCAGCGATACAATTCAACTTTTGACATAATTTCTCAATCTTCAGTGTCAATATAATTACATTTCCATTCACCAATATCGTTCTATAACCTCCAAATGTTATTTTGAAAATTTGAACGGCCATGACACTTTCGATCACAGCGCCACCATCGAGAATTCGTTTCCCCAATTTGGTGTGACGAAATTGTACAGAAAATTGGCAGTATCACGATTGAAATAAAAATTAAAAAAAAATTCTATAAAATTTCACATGGGAATATTTATTGAGTATGCCAAACGTGGGATAATTTTTCACTAAAATTTAAATTAAAAAAAAAAAAAAAAACAAAATTAAGACAACGAGCCAAATTTTAATTTACGTCTTTGTCGTATCGACAAAAATTAAAAAAAAAAAAAAGATACGAAATTTTTTGATTAATGGATACTGCGTGTGAATATATCGAGTATATATTACACACCCAAATACTATGGTACACGATTAAGGGTGACGAGCATCTGTAAATATTTGCATTAATTATATTAAATATAAGTAAATAAATAATGTAGATATGAGGCACATAATTCATAGAGACCCACTCTGATTTTACGTCGTACTCGAGTCACGCGAGGGAAAAGCAAAAAAAAAAATGATTAAGGGTTGCGATTTTTTTTTTGTCGAATTTACGACAAATCGGTGGGGGGGGATTTCCGCTTTGCCACGTCGGAATTTTTTATTGCCGTTGTTATGTACGAAAAAAAAAAAAAAACAAATAAACAAATGGAATAGAATATTGCGTGGGCTGGTACCTACGAATCCATTGGAATCATTTTGATTTTTTAATCATTTTATATATACATATATATATATATATTTTTTTTTTCTCTTTTTTTCTTTTTTTTCTACATAATATATAATATATAATATATATATATGATATATGATATATATATTATATATATATATATAGAAAAAAAAAAGAAAAAAAAAATGAGGACGATACGTTGATATTTGAAAATGTATCACCGGGTAATTTGAAATGTGCAATAAAGATGGATTATCGTAAATTATTATTTGATTAACAGCGAGCGAGGAGATAGTTGGGCGGTGTGGGGGGGGGGGGGGGGGCAATTTTTTTTTTGCTTTTCTAAATAAAAGAAAAAAAAAAAAAAATTAATTCACTGCTAGACGATATTCATTGTCACATTTAAAGTAAATATACCCGATTTGGATCGCGAATATACACGCGAGATACCTCAGGGGATCATCGAAATTCCAATGAAAAATTGAAGGAAAAAAACGTGAAAATTAATTTTGAAAAAATAAAATGAAAAAAAAAAATGTATTATATTACTACTGTGGAAATAACAACGAGCGAGTGCTTGAGGTGAGATATCGAAAACGTACGTAGAATCAGAGTACATCCGTAATAGTTGTAAAAAAAAAAAATAATAATAATAAAAAAAAAAAAAAGAAAAAAAAACATCTGTGTTGATTTAACGTTAAGGGTCTAGAAGTGAAAATGGTCTGGAAGATAAATAATAATAATAATATAATTGTACACACCTAGTAAGATATTCGTATACCATTGCATATTTTAATTATTATTCGGATAATACACACGACACACGTCTCGGCATCGAATTGCATATAATTAAATGAGAGGGGACATTTTTAAGCGAAAGAGAGAGAGAGAGAGAGGTGAAAAGTTGGGAGAAAATGGCCCACAAAAAAAAAAGGCAATGTGAGAAAAAAAAAATGGCAATGTGGGAAAATAAAAATGGCAATGTGGGAAAAAAAAAAGGCAATGTGAGAAAATAAAAATGGCAATGTGAGAAAAAAAAAATGGCAATGTGAGAAAATAAAAATTGGCAATAGCGATAACAGTTTGTTAAAATCACGAGCTCTGTTCGTTACATAGAGGTCATGCAGGGTCCATTCTTAGGACCTAATCGTTCTAGAATCCATATTAAGTTTATACATATAAATATTTAAGTATAAATATCGAGTCTACGCGGGTCCCAATTTAATGAAAAAAAATACATAAATAAATAAATAAATAAATAAATAAAATTGAAAAAAAGAAAAATGAAGAAGAATAACCGAGAAAACAGAGAAGAAAAAAATTTAATCTGAGCATCCGACGAGAAATATTGTATCTCGATCCGGTAAATATAATTAATCGAGTCCTCTTGATAAAATTATTTGTTTTCAATCCCCAAAATTTTTTCTAAATAGCTATATCATATACATAAATTTAACGTGAAGAAATAAACAAACAAAGAGAAAAAAAAAAGCAACAAATAATTGAAAAATCTGCAATACTCAAGTCACTCAAGAAAAAAAAAACAAAAAGAAGCAGAAAAAAAATAACATTGTACGTTGTACGCACATCAAAATTTTTTGTACACGCAGATATCGCTTTTGTACTAAAAAAAAAAAAAAAATATCATCGGCAAGCTAAAGTGTTAAATAATTTTTTCGATGGAAAGTTCGACACTTTTTTATTATTTATTTCTCCTCGCATCTCTCTCGTCTTAAATTTCGCTATGATATAATTAAAAATTAAACTAAACTCGATGTTATTATTGACGATATTGATTAATTAAATTAGGCAAAAGACGAGAATTTTTCTCAATTTTACACGATCACGATTTCACGATTTTTAAATTCTTTGAGATTTAATTTTGACGATCAAATATATTTTTTTTTCCCTAATGCAATTTTTTCTCTTTGTGGCTAATCGAGATTTTTTTCGATTCATTGTATGAGCTTTTTTTATTCCCTTTATTTTTTTTTCCTTTGCCTAAAAATCATTTTTTTATTTTTTTTCTCTCTCTGTATGATCAGACGACTGCCATTTGATTATTCAATTGGACGGAAAATATTGGCAAAATTTCGTTGGAAAAATTCAAAGACAGAGACGTGTTATGCATTGATAAGAAACAAATAAAGGTAACGATTGCCAATCTTCTAAATTCTAAAGAGAAAGAACACAGTAATATGTAATAAAAAATAAAAATAAAAAAAATAAAAAAATAAATGAATGAATAAATAAATAAATAAATAAATAATAATGATACTAATAATAATAATAATAATAAATAATGATAATAGTATACACACGAATATATGTATATTTCACATTAATCGCTGCCATTGGAGCTATACCAAAGTATATTCTAAACTATAATAAATCATACCATACGTTATGCACTGGATATAAAAAAAAAAAGAAAAAAAAAAAACACGAAAACAAGTTTAAAAAAATAAAATAAACAAACCAACTGCAAATATATGGTATACCATAGGCTCACGTAAAGTTAAAAAAAAAAGTGCGAAGCTGATTTATTTCATCGAGTTTGAGAGAAAAAATAAAACAGAGAAAAAATAGGAAGAAGATTTAAAAAAAAAAAAAAATGACTGATTCAAGATTCCTCAAAAAAAAAAAAAAAAAAAAACAGAAAGCTGAAATCCGTTGCTCATTGCATTGACCCTTTTTCTTATGCGCGAATTTTCACATTTTATAGTGTAACAACGTTGGTCGAACGATGGGTGTGGAAAGAGAGAAAGAGAGAGAGAGAGAGAGAGAGAGAGAGAAAAAAAGTTTTTTGGCAGCGCTACGTAGCGTAAAAGATGTGAAAATACGATGAAAAAAAAAAAAGAAAAGAAAAATAGCTGCAAGCATATGTCAGTGTAAAACTTATATATCGAACCACTGTGTTCAATTACTTTCAATGAATGGGATAAGATAAATGATTTAAAAAAAAAAAAGAAAAAAAAAACCATGATGTGATACTCATACGAAATAAAAGAAACTGTTTTACGTAACTCCGGTCTCTTGAATGGAACTCATCGATATTATTTATTCCAATTTCATGCTACCAGCGCGAGAATTATTACGATCATTATGGATTATGGTGAACGTGTTAATTTTGCCTTAATTTTCATACGGGAAGTGAAAGGAAAAAGCTTAAATTTCCTTAAGTCAAGTTACCTTGACGTAAATTCCCTTAGGAAGAACTTTGAATGTAAATAAATAATCATGTAATATTATATATTCGATATAATAATTCAAACGACGTATACAAATGGATATGAGCGACCTGGAAAAGATTCAGCAAGTCTATATGTGTGTCAAAATTACGTTTTAATTCAGACTGCAAAACTGACCGTATATTTATAAATTTTGATCGAAACGAAACGCGATATGAATTTCATCGCTTTTAATTTATTATATTTCACGTAATATAAATGTGGATATTTTTCATATCATATAAAGAAGAGACTTACCCCAGCGCCATCGCGGCCAGTCGTGGAAACAAAAGTTGAATGTGTCCTGATCGGCATAACCTCAACGCGACTGCGCGAGCCATCGAACTCTGCTACACACTTTTAGGTTCAAACTTTTTTACGTTTTCATCAAATGATAATAAAATTTATTTCGAGTTTCAATTGCACTTATGAGAGTTCAAAATTGAGAGAATTGGGCCACTCGAATATCGTGGTTTATCACGGCTCGCCGTTGTTGGCAAAACGTTACGCGCACGTCACTAACACTGTCTCGGATCAAAATACGGATCATGTGCTCGCTGAAGTTCAATTGCGCGAATAAGACGAGCAATTGGCTAGATTGAGCTACTTCGTCTCAGGATATTCCCGAAATATCAACAATCAAATAATATCTATGCAGGTTTATAAGATCTGCATTATCGGTTTACGCGGCACTAAAGTTATTATACATAATAGAATATGTGCGTTGAGAAAAGGCAACATATAGAGTTTTCCCTCTCACTCTCGCGCTTGAGGAAATTAAGGAGGGCATTCATGGACAGTTTTGATTTAATAATCAGACCGTCGTAGTACATAGTGGACCCACGTACTAACAGCTGATTTCATCACATCACTGGTAATGTCCAACATAACTTGAACAATGACAGACCGTGCCCGGCAAAGGCTGAGGAATAACTGAGTACTGGGTCCTGTGCAGCCCTCATATATATAGACGCAAAACAATGAATCTCCCCACCCGCTTTTCACGCACCAATCACAAGCGTACCCACTGCCGCGCCAATCAGAGCGCGCGGAGTGAGTGAGAACGAGCAACAGCGGCTAGGCTCGACATGTCATCCCCTCCCGTTCGCCATGAGCCAATCAGAAATTAGATAGTAGATACCACCGCCGCGCACTAATCACAGACATGGTGATGAAAATGCGAGTCAACGACTAACAGTAAGTGCGCGAGAATGTCAGTAGACAGTAGACGGCCGAGACCACCGGCCGCACTAAAAAATGATGACACTTATTCTATGGTTAAATATATAAAAAAAAGCAACGAATAATGCATATGAAAAATATTAGCGTAAGACATGAAATTAGCCAATCGAAAAAAAGCAATAATGCAGATAGTATGAATAGTATGAATGCTGCGTGATTTTTTTTCCACAAATCCATTTTGTCTATAATTATTTTTTATTAGGAGACTTGATAATTGAGATATCGACTTAAGTATTATGAATTATTGAGAATTTGAAAATATGTCCAACGTAATGTTGTCCAACATAACTTGGACAACGAAAGACCGTACTCGGCAGAGTCTGAGGAACAACAGAGTATTGGGTGCTGTGCAGCCCTATTATATATGCAGGCAAAACGATGAATCTCCCCACCCGCTTTTCACGCGCCAATCACAAGCGTACCCACTGTCGCAGCCAATCGGAGCGCGCGGAGTGGAGTATATATATCAGGGCTGCACAAGACCGAGTACTCAGTTGTTCCTCAGCCTCTGCCGGGTACGGTCTGTCATTCTTCAATTTATGTAATACATTGCCAGTGATGAAATCGGCCATTCGTACATGGGTCTACCATGTACTACGACGATCTGATTATAATTAAAAACTGTCTATGAATCCCATCCTTAATTTCCTCAAGCGAGAGAATGAAAGGGCCTATATGTTGCCTTTTCTTAACGCACATATTCTATTACGTATAATAACTTTAGTACCGCGAAAACCGATGCTCGAATTGAAGTTAATTCTTTGTTGATTTGAGTTGGCTCAGCAGCATATCTATATCCATCAGTCGACCGTGTCAGTATCGATATATATCCAACAATGAATGAAAATAAAAGTATATTTCATCTCCTCGAGATTGATGAAAATGGGAATTAAATGGTAGGATAAAAAAGACAATATCGCGTTACATCAAGGACGGCCATTTTTTTTTCTTTCTTTTATGCATCTTTTATTTCTCAATACTAAAAGCATTTTTTAAATTTTTTTTCTTTCGTATAAAAAGATGTGTACCAAGATACATATGTATAAAAATTCACATTTCTGTCTATCGGAGCATCCGCTATGCTTCCTGGACACGGATAATCGCGCTTACAAATTCGATACACCTAACCGTATGCATATCGATAATAATATTATATATAAAGAATCTATTAACAAAATATCGTGTTCTGTACATATTACGAATATATATATATATATATATATATGTATATATATATATATGTGTATGTATATGATTAAGCTTAAATTTTAGCAGTTTATTTTTTCTTCGTCGTAAACGCAGGATTGGGTTAATGTGATGTAAAAAGCTTCATAGTCGAGGCGTAAGCGTTTTTCAATTTTTTTTTCTTCGGTGATTTGAAATTTTCGAAAAATAAAAATCTCAATTATTGCTTCTATCAGTTCCGCAGCCATTGAGACTTTTATTTTCTCCCAAATATCAAGTCAAGGAAAAAAAATTGGAAATAAACGATTGCCCCGATTCTCTGGTGCCTTACACATGACCTTAATCGTACAAAATTCACTCCTCGAGCTATTTTATGTACATGAATTTTTTTTTTTTCTCGTTTTTAATTTACTTACTATCGTATGGTCGATTTGAATTTCTTCAATCGCACGTACCAATCGTCCTGCTAAACTTGTGCTCAAGTGAAATAATTCGATAGGCATTAGTGAACGCAAAAATAATAATGGTTACTCTCGTACCTTTTTGCCAAGAAATTAAAGCAATTATTTATGAACTTCTTTTTATGTAAAAGAAGAAAGAAAAAAAAAAATCATACTGAAATATTTTGTTTGCATTACTTTTTCTCCTGGCAAACTATCCAAAAATCCTCTTCGAAAAATTCTCGAACTTCATCCAAGAAAATCTAACGTCCATATTTATTGGATTGATAAAAAAATTCATTCGTTTAATTGAGTCGCACTTTTCGTTAAAAAGCGAACGAACAATTTTTTTTATCAACTCTCAATATATACCGAAGGTAGATAGAAACATATGGAATGCACATAGAATAATAAATAAATAAAAATAATTTAATGCCTTTTGTTGATCGAGTTGATATTGCACTTGGTGTAGAGAACGAACAAATTTCACGTATTTACAAATTTTCCCGTCAAATATCGTAACTGGTCGGAAATTAGTTTTGTTCAATTTTTCTTTACTTTCCATTATATTCTCTTCATAAAATTATCGCCAAATGCTCGATTTCTTCACCGAAGTTTGTCTGGCAGATCCACCGAATAATCCATTCGCCGAAAGATGAAGAAACCGGCGATATAATGATTTTCTTCCTGATGTGACGAATTAATTTTTTCATAATTTTGATCAATCGTAGCCTGATCGCACGTATATTGTCGATTCAACCTCGGAAATAATGCCAAAGAATTCATACGGATCAGATGAGTGCATTTGATGAAAAGATTATAATGACTGAACGTGTATAAAAGTTAAACTTGAAGATATTGTTCGTCATCGGTATCACCGCTATCGTTATAATGATTTTCTTCCTGATGTGACAAATTAATTTTTTCATAATTTGGATCAATCGTAGCCTGATCGCACGTGTATTGTCGATTCAACCTCCGAAATAATGCCAAAGAATTCATACGCATCAGATGAGTGCATTTGATGAAAAGATTATAATGACTGAACGTGTATAAAAGTTAAACTTGAACATATTGTTCGTCATCGGTATCACCGCTATCATTATAATGATTTTCTTCCTGATGTGACAAATTAATTTTTTCATAATTTGGATCAATCGTAGGCTGATCGCATTTAACTTTTTCATATCCAACAGGATCATCATTAATCTCCGATTGTTTCTTGTAATTATTTACTTGCTCATAGGGCGGATCGCTGTTGCGTGAAACGCTCATATACCGAACGCTTTCGTAATTTGGATCGCCATGAGTGACGGATTCGTAATTTGGATCAGTGTCACTGTCACCATGACGACAAACCGATGCGTAATTCGGTTCTCCGGGATCGTGAGGCATACTTTCATAATTAGGCTCAGAGTCCGTATCCTGATCGAGATCAACGCGACGTCTCAGCCGAACTCTCTCGTAACCTGGATCCTCGCTCGAGGCATTGCTCACCTGACGATGTTTGAAGGGTAACGAATAAATCGGCAAAACGTCAATTCCATTTTTCGTTGTTGCGGAAACGCTCGGTTTTACCGCAGAGCTTGTGTACTGCGGTCGAAGCATCTCATAGTTCGGATCATCCTGACCGGAAGGAACACTTTGCGTCGTTGATGTTTGCTGATTTTTGTTATGATTTGAAAGTGGCTCGTAGCCGTGATCGGTGGAATCTGGTACAAGATTCTCCGGTGACATATCGAGCTCGTACGTTCGTGCTATTTTTGAAAATTCTATGTCCATTTCAGCATTAAAAACATCGACGGAATTTTGTACACTCGAGTTTATTCCTCCATCCGGTTCTCTTTTCTGTATTTCTACGGAATCATGACTCGACCATGAAGCTCTACTGATCTCGACTAAACTCAGTTTTCTGTTTGTCGGAATGTCACGTGTACAAGTTTCGACGGAATGGCTAGCTGAGACGGGAGCATCAAAAATATTTTCCTCCGTATCGCGCTTTTTCTTCATTACTTTCGCGTACATGTCCTCGAGCGATTTTCCTGATGATATACTCGATCGTGAACGATCCTCGCTCTTACCTCGTTTCTCCACCGATGCATAAAAATCGTCATTGACCGTTTCCGCGGTTGTACCTGGTGGCAGTGGGGGTGGTGGTGGCAATGGAGAATTTGCCTGACGTTTTTCTGGCTTCGGTGAACCTGGATTTGCCACTGAACTTGTCGCGCTCGATGATGATGCTTTTCAAAAACAAAATGGCACAAATATTTTTTTTTTACTGTTTTTTTTTTTACTCTTGAGATATTGAGATGAATGACCTCTGGATAACAAAAATATATTCTAAATATCCTATACGAAAAGTATTGATTATCCAACGGATAACTTTATCTTCCATGGCGATGGTTTCTTCATCCCTGGATAAAATTTATCAGCCGGATATCCGATACCAAAAGCATTGATTATAACGACGGATAGTCTGTCAGATAAACCCGAGTGAAGAAATTGGCCACCAGATAAATCCGTGTGAAGAAATTAACTTTAAAAGTGAATTTAAGCAAATTTGACCAAAGTGAATTTAACGCGGTTGGTTGGAAAATGTTTAATGATCGTCTGATAAAAATTTACCTTGTCTGGAATGAGCATGAGCAACATGTCGCAAACTGTCAACACTTGGTGGCTGCGGAGCTGATAACACACTCGAATCTTCTACGCCACTTCGTAATGGCACTTGACTCGACGGTTGTTGTTCGACTTGGATTGTCCGACTAACTTCATTCACCATTGGTTGAATTTGAGCGTATGTTTCGCTGCCGCTGGTATAAACTTTGTCCTGTTCGTCAATAGCCGCGTACATTTCATCTAAATCAACAAATATTTTCTCAATTATTTGCCAGAAGAAATTTATCGAATTATTAAAAAAAATTGCGATTAAAATATTTTTTCTAATTACCCGAATCGTCGGAAACCGTTGCGTAATGAGGATCAGTTAAAGGCCGAGATCCTTGTCGATTGCGGTGCGAGGCTTTTGTTTGCGCAATTATATTAGCCAAAGGTTCGCGGACACTTATGCTCGTGTAACCTTCTGGAAAATTATTCAACAGTCGATATTAGTAAAAATTATGAATCCAGTAAAAATTTGCATTTTCTTTCTCCATAACGAAATTAAATATCGTTCGATCAGCCGAATAGTCCGAATCTTTAACTAAAATACTCACTCGAATCTTGCGAATCACCGCTGAAATGCTGATGGGGAAGATTTTGTTGCGATTGTGGTGGACGTGGCAAAGGCATAAGTATCGGCGGGGTCATGTAAGGTAAATCTTGATTGGCTTGTACACCTCCCGTAATGGCATTTGCCGCCTGAATATCGCACGTTGTCTCAACATTGAGAAGAGAATTATGCGACGAGGATCTACGAGTTCGAGGTGGTGCCACGGGATTTCCCACCCCTGAGGCGAGGCTCGTCGATGTTGACGGTTGATTGTTATCGGTGAATTGGCTAGCATTGTTTCTGAAATCGATAATTCATCATTTATTATTTACATTCACTGTGTATTAATTAATAATATGAGGAGCAAAGGAGTATTAATTAATAATATAAGGAGCCCAAAAAAATACACATGTATAATTAAAATGTTTCAAGAGCATTTAAGCGTCAATATATGTCGTTTTGCAACAATAAAAAGCTTTTTTTTAATTAAAAGTGTAAAGTTTATTTAGTAAGACTGCAAATAAGCAAAATTTCTACGTGTTCACTGAGTTTTCCACCAAACTCTATAACAAAATATTTTTTACAACGATTAATGCCAATGTTTACCTATTTTGTTGACTATGTTCAGTTTTCTGTATGCTTTGAACTTGTGCGTATGGATGTTCATCTGCAAAGTAAGATTTTTTTTCAGTATTTTCTATTCAAGAGACCGTAGAGGAGTTTCACGAATTGGTCGAAATATCGTTTCGAATAAGAAATATTAAAATATTTAAATATTGATAGTATATAATTATCGTTGCACGTACCATTGTTAGACTCTAAAGTGTTCAATCTTGCATATGGATAAACGCTGTCATCTAGAATTGACAAAGTCTCTTGACTGTTGCTTTCTATGTCCCCTTCAAATTCCCTTTTTTTTTCAACTATGAGGCAGTGGCGACGAAATGAAAAAATTAAGTGTGAAATCGTTTCAAATTAATGATAATCGAAATTGATATAAACTCCGAAGGATTTAATCGAACGTACCATTTTTATCCTGGACAGTCGCGTAAAGCTCCGAGGGATCTCCCATAGTTTCGGTCGCTTCGTAAATAATATCCTGCGGCGCCGATTCAATTTCTCCATCCCTTCCCACATTTTTGTCCTTTGGAATGTCCGGAAGACTCCTGTTAGCTCCACTTGCTCTGTGCAGTAAACAAAAAAATGAGCTGCATCAATCTCGTCGGATATATTTGACGCTAAGAGGGAATTTTTTTTTTTTTTTATATTGTGCAGAATAAATTTCGGCAGTTCGAGACACAACTACTGTATGCTCTGTTAAAGAATTATGTCTTTTTAATAGTCATCACTCAAATTGTTCCAGATACAAAGGGAAAAATTTTGCGATAAAATCGTTAATTGGAAAATTTTATTTTATTATTATTATTCCAAACAAAAATTCGTTATTTAAAAATATTTGCATTTATAATGGTGCGTCTGTCCATTCGACCTCAAGTCGTGAATAAATTTACTTAATTAATTATTTATTTTAAATCAATGTATTCATTTATCGCAACAATTTTCTGTCAATTTTTTTTTTTTCTACGTTTTGGTCAAGAAATGAATTATGGAAAAATCAAAAACCAAAAGCAAATTATATAATAGAGATATAAGAAATGTTAGTATCTAAGTATCCGAGTCCCGCTAAAACCTTCCATCTCCTAGTAGTAAAAAAGCTGAAAAGAAAAAGGAAATTTCAAAAGGATCCTGGATCGGAATTCTGATGGCGTGTACATGGCAGCGACACTTTTATGTAAATTTTGTCAAAAATTTTCATCGTTTCACTAATTGAAAAATGATTTATACGTGTCCACGGCCATTTCTAAGTCATCAGAATGACCCTTGACCCTTGGCAGATCTTTGCAGTTATTCATAATTATTTGTATGTTGATCAGATTTTAAAAAGTCATCAGAATGACCCTTGACCCTTGGCAGATCTTTGCAGTTATTCGTAATTATTTGTTTGTTGATCACATTTTAAAAAGTGCTCCCTTTAACCGGTTGACTGTGAGCGACACATATATAGGCAGAAAAAAGTCAGGCCCAATTATGTGTCATGACACATTGCCACACTGCAAAGGGGTTAATTCCAATTCCGATGCACCGTAAATTCACAACAGTATCAGAATAGTGTATGGGCTTACAATCAGGGAACGTTCAAAATTTTTGACTGAACGAGGTTTTTTTCCTTCATTACATCCAGACAAATGAAAAAAAAATCGAGTAGTCAATATAGTAGGATTTTTAATAAAACCTGCATTCAGTGTCGTCTAAATAAATCCTCGACGAACTTTTTGAGTCGAGATAGCTAATGAAAAAAATATCATTGACGTAGAAGAAGACTGGAAGAGAATTAAAAATCCTTTACAATTTCAAGCCCATTATTAAAATGACTGATAGTAGATTTTCCAGTTTGTCAAAAACAATTTTTCCCGTTTGTGAACGACGGAAGAGCTCGCGCGGCAATTCTAGTACTCTATTAAAAAATCGATTCCGATATTATCTCGAAGTTCGATATTTGATTGAAGCCTAAAATAAGGGCGAATGAAAAGTGTAGAAAGACGGAAGAGCTCGCAGGGCCATATGAAAAGTGAGTACAGAAAACAATGGCGCATGTAGCACATGCAGCCAGACACTAGTTCGTTATGTAAGAATCGAATAAGATTCTGAGGAAAATTTCTTCTCAGAATATCCTTTAATTTTCATGTTACGTTCAATGGAGTTAGTCAGCTGTAGCAAATGGTAAATTTGTTAGTTCATAAGTGAATTATATTGTACATAAGATACGCCAAAACTCTCGAATAATGTCTCCGATAAATGTTGGTTAATAGAGTTGTTAAGGGAATAAAATGAGCATGCGGATCATGCCAGGTCTGTGCTTGAAACCTTTTTCCACCATCGGCAGTATCCTGTGTAAGAATTTGGGAGATATCCGATGTTGGCGGCCTGTCGAAATCTTCGCTCTCTGCATGATTGGTGATTGTTACCATACCCGCAAGCCCCAGAAACTCGCTCCTGTTGTCACAGAGGTATCGTAGATCAAGCGGAAAACCTATATCTGTATCTTTTACACAATAATAATCCATTTCTCAATATAAAAAAAGAGTCTCACAAAAGGCAAGACCATAAATTACGAAAAACTAAAAATTCTGAAAGGAACACAAAAAATTTTCATTTCTTTTGCTCAAACATTTTGACCAAAAATTTTTATTGCTGCTCGCACACGAGAACACTGGAGAAAAACCAAATAAAAAAAGGATTTTTTTTTTGTCACGATCGAGAGATCGTCCTATACAATTTTCGTACTTGTTTTCGTGTCGTCGGCAGCTACAGATGCAGGCAAGAATGAAACCGACAAAGGAGAAGAGAGCACCGACGGTAATGACCCAGTAACACCAGGCATTATCATCCAAAATAGTATTTATCATGTTATTGGCTTATGACAGAGCCGGTCCGTCATTGATCCTGAAATTTTTCAATTTTTTTTTATAAATTAGCTCAGTAATAATTTCAATTTTCATGTATTTAATAACACAAATGTTATCATTGTTATTAATAAATTATTCAATTAATCAGTTCGATATTTAAAATGCTTAATAAATTTTTATCCTTATTAATTATAGACGTAGATTTTAATATTTATTAATTCGTAAAGTAAAATTCTTTCATTCCACCCAGTATGTCATCTAGATAACGAAAAAAAAAAAAGATAACGAAAAAAAAAAAATGTAAAAATGTATTATAAAGAGAAAATACTAACCCACAGGGAATTCAGAGCAATGCGGGAAACTTTTATTCTCAAGTCATCCTTCAGTCTTTCTTCAGTCATGAATTGTTTTCTTGCTCTATAACTGTCACAGCCATAACCTTCATTTTGTAAAATTACGAGTATCGAGTGAGTAATAATAGTCTTTTTTGTAATGCCAATAAGCGGATGGTTTGCCATCACCCGTTTATCTGGCTTTGATCATAAACTCGTATATTTTGCCTATTTTCAATTTTAAATACGGACCATTTGATTCATAGTCCGGATCTCAAGTTATCACTAACGCAATGAGCGCGATGAGTAATATCGCTACTACTTTTACGTTTAACTGGACAATTCACACTGAACAAACATCGAGGCATCGTAACTTGTGCATTTTCTTTCATTACGAATTTGCCGAAATAACGATAAATAATAATAATAATAAGTCCTCTTAAAGTATGGACATTTATGATGACAATAATATTAAAGATCCTTCGATTGACATTATTGAGAATCAAAGGAGTCTCTGTCATACGGCAAACTAAAAATTCTCAATGTTCCGCACGCACTCGCTTGTACGCCAACATCCCACGCCCACCCACCATTTCTCGATTAAGAAAGATCGGTTCATCCCCATACGTTTTAATTAGACTCCCAATCATTCCCAAATGATTCCTTAACGAGTAGAAAAAGTTAAATAGTTTAAGTGGCCGGTCAACTTTATATAGGTCCCACGCCTACCCACGCCTGTGGCATCAGATGCACATATATATATATATCTATACATGCATACATATGTTACGCACATTGCTTCTTGCACTCAGGTTATGTTAGGTTACGCATCAACATTTTTTTCTTCTTCACTTATAAGGGCTTTGAGCTCCATCTTACGACAGGACGGTGGACTAATGCTTCTTCGATAAGAGCGAGCTCTTATTAACCGATATAAGATTATGAGACATTATTAATATAAAAATGTATAAAAAATGAATCAAATGTTCAAGTCTGATTCTTGATGATTTTTTTTCTTCTATTGTGCATGAGAATATTTCACGATATTAATTTGGAGGAACATTTTCAGAATTGGAAATTGTTAAACTAAAGACGCTAACGACCAGTGTGCTTGGACCTAGCCCACTAGCGCCATCTATCGCTCAAAACTCGCAACCGAACATCATATCCACAAATTTTGCGTTCTTCCTTGCCGACCTTGTGTAGAAAATTTCCATTGGATACTAATACCCTAAAATTCCCCACTCGCCACATCAGTTTCCGATCCGCAAGTGCAGCAGTGCTAACGCGGTTCGCGCAATCGCAAAATTTTCTTGCCGAATTATACTTTTTCGTTTGGTGTTCTATCGTATTTTAGATCGGTCACTGGCGCGTACATTGTTAAATTTTGTCCCAGGGCTTTTGAAAATGCTCTTTCGATAATAGTTTAGGTCTTTTTTTTCCTTGTAATGGTGTAACGAAGAAGAATTTGGATTATGCATCGTTGAGTGAAAGCAGTTTATCGGCGAGGTAAAATAACAACGTCGGCGGCCATTAATGGGACCCACCGGCTAGTAATTTGTCATTGGCTCGCGACTGTTGACAACGGCCAATAGGGTGTTCTGAAATAACGGAAATTTTATGCGTGGGCGCAAAACGTTACGTGCAGGAGTCTTGCGTCTCGCAAGGAAGGGAGAAGAATCTGTAAAAGTGGGCAACGGACAACGACCGAAGCGGCTTTATTTTTCACGCTTTTCACCGTAGCCACCGTTATCAGCGCTAGTGCGTATGTATATATAACCATCTATATACAAGTATATATATATATACGCATAAGTGTTACAATGCCTTGCTCAGAGTGTTCAGTGGTTGTCTAATGGAGGGGTCTCGAGTGTCTTTGTGCTTGAGTCATTCGAATTTGTCTTTTTCTTACAATGGCGTAATCATTACAGAAAAAATCGAAACTTAACGAGACGCAACGTATTTGCGCTCGTACCGAGTTATCGCGAGATTGTTTATATTTACGTGGGAATAAGAACGAGGCACCCGCACGAGCAGTGATGATCCGTGGAGTTTGCAGTCACGGTTATTCGTGAAAAATCCTTTAATTTTATCAAAAAAACCTGTACGGAAAAATGTCATCGGCAAATTTTCAGGTTAGTCGCATGTGTTTGTACCCCCCGTGTGAAAAAAGTGAATTTTGCTACCTGCACGATGTTTTTTGGGCCAAGAAATGCTCTCGTGACTCGAGAGACAAGTACATTTCATGTTTATAGTTGAAATGTCTAATTCGGAAACTGTTTTTCATTTACCAATCGACACAAAATAACAATTTCTTTCACAATGATTATTAATAAGGGAAAATATATCATGGAATTAAAAGAAAAAACAATTTTTTTTCTTCTCGTTTCCTTGAAATATTTCGTAAAATGTCAGAAATTTTTAATGAGACATTTAGTGCAATTTTATTTTTCTGTCAAAATGAAGTAATTAATAGCATTGAGTTTGCCATTGCTGTGCAAATATTTTATCTTTATAATAATACTTTAGAAGTCACAATTTATCGAGTTTTTCATGCCAAATCTGCCATGTGTTTCTTATGGTAGTTCTGTCAAGAATGTAATCCAAATTTAGCTAAATGTATTTTTAACCCTTTGAGGCTTAAATTTTCCCTTATTATAGAATTCACTTGAAGCTTTGTGTACTCGAGAGTTTGCTTGATTACTCATTACGAGGTAGAAGCCGAAATTGACCAATTCAAAATGGCGGATTCAATATGGTGTTCGAAGTAATTCTTCGGGGATTAATATCAGAATACTTTTAGAGTATTTTGATATTATGGTGGATTTAGGCCAAAAACATGCTATTCATGCTGTAAAGTCAAATCAGCATTAAAAAATAACATTTCCCATGAGGAGATGGATTGGATTCATTAAAAAAAAAATTATAAATACTTGATAATTTTTTAGAGCATCTTTACAGAGGTCAATCCATTTATTTTGTGCCTTTTGCCTCCAGAATGCCAGCAGGAGTTACTAAATAATTTTTCATCTTTCAACAAAGAAATTAAGTTTATAAATGAAATTCAAACTGGAAATATATTTTTTGTTTTGTTTTGAGAAACGAACACTTTGTTACGTAATTGAAACAAAAAAACAAAAACATTGGGTTTCTATGAGCAGATAATTTTCTAAATGAAAAAGGTAATTACCTTTTTCAATGAGGCTCGTCACTGCAAAACAATTAGACTTGCCGCAGCAGAATTTAGGCTTATCCTATAATTTCTCTTTGGGCGATTTAAAGTAGAAACGTTTGCCTAACTTTTGAGCCATGGCAGGCAAAAATTACGAATGGAAAAATTTACCAACTGCGTAAATGATATTCGTTTGGAAATTGCAGCTATTTCTGTCGCATTCATGGACGCTTCGGTAAAAAAAAGCATGTGAAAAACCGCGGTCGGTAATAAAGAGATTATTAATATTTTGGATAAAAATGAAATGTTCCATGGGGCTTTTGATTCTGCATCAAAACGTAATTTTGTCTTGACTGAAATACGTCGTCTTATGGTCATGAGTGTATGGTGGGTAGTGCATGCATGGTTTTTGGAGAAGAGGAGAGCAGGGCAGGCCCAAAGGGAAAGTGAGAGAAGGGCCTATTCCATATGGGGGCAGGGGCGCAGGCCAAACTTTTCTCTTTTATTCATAATTTCTTTTCTCTTTTATTAAGTAATTGAAGTCGGCGAATTGACCAAACTTTTTATGTAATTTTTGTAAACCGTAAAATCAAATGAGCAAATGGATCTTTTGAAATTGCTGTTATCTGATATCCAAGGGCTCCAAGTGCACAAAGTATCGATCAGAAGCTGCTATGATGCTCGCTAGCTGAGGTCTCATGAATGAAAGTTCATATTTATTATAAACCAAAGTTTATAATTTTACAAATAGGAAATTCTACTTCGATATTGAAATTACACTAATTTCCATCGAAATTGCTGACTGATGGTACAACAGCGATTGAGATCGCGTCTTGAAATACGAAAGGTGGACTCAACATACTTTCAAATATGTTATCACACTCAATCCAAACCCTAGTTTCAGGAAGTTCGACAGCCTGGACAAAACTATAGTTGCTTTTTGCTGAATGAGGTCAAATCACTATAACCTCCAGCTAGTCTCTTCAGAAAAAAAATGTGTCCGATCGGTTTATGCGATCACGACGATCTCAATCGCGTCTGGATTTGCCACTTTCGCCACCGTCCCTCTCCAACATTGACTGAACATATTTTCTCCTTACAATAGTCTTCAACAGAGCAAGCATTACTTAATTAATTTAATTAAACTCCTGGTCTACACCTGGGTCACCAGTGACCCGTCGGCACTGTGAATTTCATTCTGATTTCTTTCCTTCCATCAAATACTTTCGACGCTTTCAAAGTTCATACGACGAACTTACAGGCACTACGACGACAGATGGCGTACCGAACAATCTATGAATCTCTTTAGGGCGATGTGCTACTACTCAGTCGGTAAAACAGATTTTGCTTAAACCATTGTGAGTGCGAGAGAGACAGCTGCTTTTACTCCAGTACCAAAATCCTCCTAAACGGTTGATCTTTCGGACAAACGTTTGAGTACGCAGTTTTTGTTACCGACAGAGCAGTAGCACATCGCCTTAGCTAGAATCAAGACAAAGCTTTGCTTTGATTGCTGCGCCATATTGTGGGTTGGTTTTCGCGTTTAAGTTAGAGCCAATTGAAGTTGAGTTTCTTTTTTTTTTTTATGGCTCCGACATATTTAGGTTTGTGTGCGTGGAAAAAAATATCACAGTCGAAATGGCATATCTGTACTGGAAGAGGATGTTCCATTTAAACCAAACGAGGGGAGAATTGAAGTTGGATGGATCAGAGTAGGCTGATCCTTATTATACTGAACGTGAGACGGTTACAGTTGCTTCGTCGACAATTTTAACCAAAATTTATCATTTGTCGAACTCCTTAAAATTGCGAATAATATCAACACATCTAATACACTCCAAAATCTGTAATTTCCGCATTGCATCATTGCGTGAACTCAATCCAGCAATTTCATCGATTCCTTTTCGCCCCAATGGCCCACCATTTTTATTTGGGCCTGTTCATGCTTTCGGATACGCAGACGCAATTACAGACATGCGTGCATGTGCGAACGTAACGCCAACTTTGAGGCGAAAGGAGAGGTCAGACGCCTCGCTTTCACTTTGTACAAGTCCACATGCTGCTAAACGGTAAATCGTACGGAAATTAGTGCGAAAAACGCGAGAAATTCAGCTCCGCGGTATATTTACGGATTTTCAGAATGACAATTGTAAGTGGCGATTGAGCGCTATAATGAAACACATAGATCGGTATTGGGAATCATGGCAGCGTCTTGACGCCAAGTAATTAAAAAAAAATGTTTCGAAAGTATCATTAATCTCATTGTAATTGCACAGACGTTAATGTAGTAATTTGATAAGCGTGCAAAGTTTCAAATAGTTCTCATAGGAAAATGAGAAGGCATCGCTAGAGATGAAATAACTAAGAATTTTTTTTTACCAAATTTATAGAGGGTAGAAGTGCATGGTCTTGAGTACATTATTTTCGGCACGCTCTTTGTATGACAAACAATTTTCGAATGCATAATAAGGAACAGTTTTTCCAACGAAGCTAAAGTTTACCTGAGCATTAAAGATATACCAAAAGCACACGATATCCAACTGGTAAACTATCTATAAATGGAACAATGGGGCCCTAAATGTTATGAATTGCGGAATGTTGAATGTTGGAGAGAGATTGTGGCGAAAGTGGCAAACCCAAACGCGATTGAGATCCTCGTGATCGCATAAGCCGATCGGACACATTTTTTTTCTGAAGAGGCCAGCTGGAGGTTACAGTAATTAAAAGTAATTTTAAAAAAACGTTTCGAAAGTATCATTAATCTCATTGTAATTGCACAGACGTCAATGTAGTAATTTGATAAGCGTGCAAAGTTTCAAATAGTTCTCATAGGAAAATGAGAAGGCATCGCTAGAGATGAAATAACTAAGAATTTTTTTTTACCAAATTTATAGAGGGTAGAAGTGCATGGTCTTGAGTACATTATTTTCGGCACGCTCTTTGTATGACAAACAATTTTCGAATGCATAATAAGGAACAGTTTTTCCAACTAAGATAAAGTTTACCTGAGCATTAAAGATATACCAAAAGTACAAGATATCCAACAGGTAAACTATAAGTGGAAAAATGGGGCCCTAAATGTTATGAATTGCGGAATGTTGAATGGACGTCACATGGGCAAAGTTTTACTCGAATAACGACGAGGCCATCGTCGCGTCGGGCTAATTAAAAATTGATCAGCGAGTAAACTAGCGTATTATCAATAGTCCAATCGGGGTTGAGACATGATTTTGACCGGTTGAATCCTTCAGACACGAATTTTCGTCAGACGAGACGCCTTGAACTGAATGGACCAAGCACAGTAGAGAAGATTCTGATTATAGCTCATTTGATTACGAAATTTTATGTGCAAAGGTCTTTGTCAGGTTATACGCTAGTTAAGCTCGAAAATAGTAACTCTTATGGTTTTTCATAGAATAAATTATTTGAATAAAAACTGATAAATATTTCTTTAATAATTGAGTTGTCGAATTTCAAATTATTCAACTGCTATAATCAACTTTGATATGGTTGAGCAGAACAATAGGTTTTCCTTAAACACGAGGACGAATTAAAGACGTGTGACAATGGTAAATTTTGCAGGATATTCCGATGTAATCCAGTGAAGAAAGAGACGCAGCAACGAAACGATAATAATAGAGACTTGATGCTGAGTACATTTCAACGAATCCAGTCAATCATCGAGAATGGAAAGATCGTTGGAAGCCGCCACGGTTAGCAATAGGAGTGCTGATGTCCCGACGAAAAAAAGAGATTCATCGTCCAAGGATAGAAATAAAAACTCGGCTCGAAACTTCAAGACCAACAGACAGCGTTCAAGATCCGTGACTGAGAATTCGCGACAAAATGATGCCCGATATCTTCATGAAGTATCCAACATTTCCCTCGATCTTTCACAACTCTGCAAACCATTATGCGTACATTTATCACGTTTACCGGATTCCGTGATAAGTAAGTATGCGCCTCCCCCTGCACTGCCACCGGTGAAGAAAAAGCACCGCCTGCATTTGTGGAAACGCGGTGTGCTCCGTCGAAAGAAGCAGAAACGAAAGACATCACGAATTTTTCGCAAGGCGTCACAAAATCGACAGCTTCCGGCCGATGAAAAAATAAGTCGAGTATCCGATCCAGTCTCAAGCAGTAAATTCAAAAGCACGAGACAATCAACTGCTGGAGAAAAGCTCGGTGAAGAAATAAATGGAACGGAAAATAAAGAATGCGGTGACATCGGTGGATTTATTTCTCGCGACGAAACGTTATCAGAGCGTAAATCGTCGACGACAGAGGCCAAAGTGTCTCATAGCTCCGATCAAATAAATATCCTCGATTTTTCAATAAATCATCAGACTAACATGACAAAATCACCTGATAAGCCGCAAAACGAAATAGAGAATGCCAATAATACTTTTGCTACATCGCTCGAACATGATAACGAAAGAAATTTTAAGACGCGCAAGGATCAGGGCAATGAAGTAATTTTGAAACATGCGAAAAAGAGACGTCTATCGAGTAATGGTAACGCATCTAAGGAAAAAACAAGATTGCGTTCTAAAAAGTACAAGTCCTCGACAACTGTTTCGTCTTCTGAGGGTGAAATGCCGGCAGAGGGAGTTAAGAACAGCAGCCTGGAAAATGACGTTGCCTCTGATCAGCGCGAAAAAGTTTTGCCACAGGAAGTGAAAAAACCTGAAGGGAGATCGGTGAGATCACGAAGGAAATTAAGCGGATCGAATTTGAACGAAGCAATGATTTTTGTAAATAGACTGGATAGTTCGCACAGTCCTTTGGTCCAGAAATGGAAAGACAAAGTAGGATTGCCTAATGCAAATGACTCTCTTACGTCGACTGTAACACGTCCGGAAAGTCGTGTTGGATGCGTCTCGAAGGATCAACACGAAGAATGTGGATCGGAAAATTCTACGGCGTGTTTGAATGAAAATGTGCCAGACGACGATATCTCTGGTCTGTCAACAGACACGGGAGAAAATCATACAAATATATTAGATACAAGTAAAAGTATGAATGGAGCAACAGGAACGTGCACAGTGCCGGAAGTTAATCGACCGAGGCCGCCTGAAAAAGAAACGATACATATTGAAACGATAATGTGCGACAGTAACGACGACGACGACGAAGATGATGACGAGATCATGGAGTTCTTGTCAACTCGACGAAGAATTAGACCGTCAATCGATAGTTCAAGTTCCGAGAGCACATCGAATATTGAAGAACGTAGAAAAACACAATCGTCTCGCATACAAGTTAAGACGCCATTGATGAAAGGATCGAGTTATGAGATTCGATCTCATCAAGAAAGAAGAAAGACTCCGTCGATAAGCCAGGAAGAAATTAGAAAGACGCCATCATTCCGGAAACGGAGAACGGAAGATTGGATCGATAATTCAAATTTGGAAAATAGATTTAGTCGCGATGAACTCAGGTCACGTCCAATAACCCGGAGTAAATCGCGTGCGGCGATAGAAAATACTCATTGCGGCGGTATATTTTGTTCAAATGAAGACTTGACCGATCAGAGCCGAGAACACGGGACCTACGACATGTATGAACCATCGAAAAATTACGAAGCTCACAATAACGAAGAGTTATCGATCAACGGTTCTAGGAAAAACATTCCAAGTCCCGAGGAATGCGAACTAAATCGTGAAAATAATAATTCGTTGGAAGCTGTGGCCAGAATCCATTCTGATGTCTCAAGAATTGACGCCATTGCAACCGAATGTTCCCGCGATGAAAATTCGGCAAGAAGAAATTTTACTGCTTTGAAGAATGCAATTGTCGTACTGACACGTCTCGAAGATTTGATCGATCTCTCGGAAGACAAGGAGACACATCCTCGTGGTAAACTTAAATTCAAAGCGACCAAAAAATTTGGTTTCTTGGCATACTTTAGTCCGGAAAGCCTCGAGAATGATGATATTGACGCAGAATCTGTCAACAGTGGATCGTCCATTCCTAATATAGATCCACTCGAAACAGAGTCTAGTCTGATAAATGAGACTAGTAATTCTGCTCTTTCGTCACCCCGAAAGCTCGTTAATGTGGATTTGAGCACGACAGATTGTTCGAAAAATAAATCTCAGCTGGATACGATAATAACGAGAAGTGAGCGACTTCAAGATCAATCGGAAAATCGTTGTCACGAAACTATAGAATCGGACGTAGAGTTGTCATTATTTTTCGATGAAGCTGACATGACATCACCAGAATCCGTAACGTGTAACTTGCCCGAGGGTATTCTGACGGATTCCAATGGCAGTAAAGACAGATCACCGCACAGTCCAGGTGCCTCTTGCCCGGAAGACCTTGACGAGCATTGCAAACGTTGCCATTGCGAGGAGCATCAGCGTGACAATAAGCGTCTCAATTGTCAAAATATTTCCGCGACCCACAAGTGTATAACGTGTAACAGCCTTTTCAAGGATGCCGGCCAACTGGAGCAACACAGAACGTCAAACGCATTTTGCAATTCTGGCTTCCGTTGTACTGTCTGCAAAACGAATTACATGACTCTGATTGAATTAGCGAAGCATCGAGTTGTTTGCGCTGAAAAAGTAATGAGAAAACGAAGCTCGGTCGATCAGATCTCGACGCAAGAATCATTGACCGAATCAAGAATTGCAGAATCAACGATCTCGGAGCCACCGCAATCAAAGAGTAAGCCAAAGAAGCAACAGAGCCAGAAAAATTCATCGAAGCAAAGTGGACGCTCAAGACCTCGTTTTCGAGTAGACAATCTCACGTGCAGCGTTTGCTCGACAAACTTTGAAACTAGATCTGATCTCTCCGAACATATTTTCAAGCACAGCGCGGAGGAGCTTCAAGAAGCTTACAGAATTGCAAAGGCTAAAGCAATGGAGGATAGTCAGGTAGCGAATGAAAAAAGAAAGGAAAATGAATCGAAAAATAATAGCGACGAGCTTACTGACATTCAAGTTATCGATGGCAAAACAAGTGCCGATGAAACTGTGGAAAATCCAGCGCAGGAGCTTGTTTCCAGCGTTGGCAGCCACCACAGCGTCACCACCACATTCAGCAACGATTTGTTAGCAACTTCGGCAACCGTTTGTTTATGTCATAGGGATAATGATCAAACGCCAATGGACACAACTGATCTTCAGATAGAAATGGTACTTCTTTGTAAATATTGTCATGTACTTTTTCGACGTCGCGAGTGCCTCGAGGTTCATTATCGTACGAGTAATCATTGTGCCAGTGATCGAACACGCCAAAGATGGGCCAGATTGTTTTGCGCCAATTGCCAACTGATTTTGCACAGTTGGGCAGACATGCGTCGTCATTTGGAGGTTCACGCGAGAAAAAATTCCGAGGGCACAGTACGTTTCGTCTGCAACATATGCCGAGTTGTGTTTGTCGGTTTTGGGGCATTATTTTACAATCATTGGTTCAATCATTTGAAGGATACAATGTTTGTCGCCGGTCGTTATAATTTTCCAAAAGTTTCGGTACAGCCGATCGACGGATCGGAGAAATTACCAGCCGGTGCGAGATCCGATGAGAGCTATATATTTGTTGCCGAGCACGTTTGTACCAGTTGCAAGAAACCATTTTCAACGAGACGCGATCTCGAGACGCACATTGAGAACAGTAATTCTTGTAGGAGGAATAATTTGTGCCAGGATCTCGGTAAAGGCTTGATGAGTACGGATGTTCCGCGATTGTTCTGCAATGTATGCAACCTGACATTTTTGGACAAAAAGGCGTTGAACGATCATGGCAAAACGGGGCACGATCATCGCTTTGTTCACGTGAGTAGTTCTCCATCATCGAACAATCAAAATTTCATGTGCACCCATTGTTCTGAACGGAAAAAATCGGTAAGGGATCTTGAGGAACACTGGAAGACCCACTTGGTGAACAATCCGCGTATGCGTCCCGTAGAAACGGCAAAGGCTCAATCCGAAGTAGCCAAAGAACCTGTCCTCGTGACTTCGTCGGTGGACGACGATCAAATTCTCAAAAATCAATCTTCGAATGCTTGTACGACACGGGGAAATGGCGTAACTCCGACTCAGACTATAACTACACACGAGCCAACTGTAATCACGATAGAAGACGAAGAGTTTATCCCAGAAAGCACTGCCAGTGTTTTCCAGGCTGCCACGGAGACTCCAATAGTTCGTACCGACCTTGACACACGGGAATCTGTTTCAGTACCGTCAATTTCAAGCACTGAACCGAGTCCAGCCGCGATTAATTCGACGACGCTTAATGATCTGTTGAAAAAAGCTCCATCAATGATCAATGTCGTTAAAAATCATAGGGCTGAGGTACAAGTACTCGAAGATTCTTCCGAGAATGCCAGATTGTCAGGTCAAACCAGTACAGACGTTTCTCCTTCTTTGGTCCTCAACGAACCGTCCGAAAAATCCCAAGAAATAACAGTCAATGATACCGGTACACACGCATTACTGCCCAATAAATCTTCACTGGGAAGCTTGAAAATGGTTCGTAGTAAACGTCGTGGGATAAACGCCGCAGAAAAATCGACGAGTCCACCAACGAGCCATAAATCATGCGAGATAAATGGTAAAACGACCATCGACGAATTGTCCAGTTCAATAGCCGCGATCGATTGCATTGCTACGTTCCCAGTGATAAAAAAATCTGTAACCGACAAGACATCTCAACGCGGTCTCAACGCAGCAAGTGAGACTAATACTAAAGGAAAAGAGAACAATTATTCTTCGAAGGTCGTTGAAAAGAACAAAAGCCACTTTTCGCCAACTTCATTGCACAAAGACCGGTCCGTTATACCAGAAATTATTGATATCATTGACGAAGTAGAAGAGCTCCAAGGACAAGAAACAGCAAGTAACGTTAATAAAGAAATGGAAATGCAGCACAATCATCCTGATTTGTTAAATAAGAAGAAAGGAAATACTGGTGTTGAGGAATCTGGAAATTCTTGTTTAGCTCAATTAGACAAGGATCTCGAATCGATAAAGATCGATGGACCGCCTCACTCGGATAAAATGAAAAAAGCATCAAATAAAAATGCTTCGGGATCGGAGATGAGTTTAAATACCGGAAATGGCCCAATTCGCGACCGTTTGAACTTCTATTCCCGGGCTTCAAAAGCTTCCACAATATCATTCGAGGAAGCTCGATGGATGACTCTTGCAGCAACAAATCTTAATGATAGTGATTCTGCAGTATCGCAGAAGCAAGGATTTCTTCGTGTGAAGAATCTTTCTGAGCTGCGAGCGGTAAAAAAGCATATTTGTTTAGCTTGCGATGCCCGCTTTGAGTCGCACAAATCACTCGTGGAACATCAGCAAGTGCACATGTGCGGTGTTCTCGACAAGGATGTTCAATATCCAAAAGGTATTACAGCAGCCCTAGTACTACCGGATTCTTCCGAACGTCCAAAAACACCGAGACTTGCAATCTCATCGAGTAATACACAGTCTGTTTCTGCTCCGATGGGACAATTGTTAACATCGCAGGATTCCCATGCCTCGCAACTTATCGGAGTTCTTTCGAGCCATTCAGCAGTCGAGACTCTCACGCCCAATGTAGTTGTGAGCAACGATTCGATAGGATCTTGGGTTCGCACCAGAAATCAACAAGGGCCCATATCGGTCCCACGAGTAGAAACTGCCAATACAATGCAGAACGTTTCTCTCTTAATGGATCTTGGCAGTCAACAGCAAGTAAACAATTCATTAAACAATCTGATGTCCCCAATAATAATCTCGAGTACGAGCATCGCTCAGGGGCAGGATAATTATGTGATACAACAGACGCCAACAATGTCATCGGTTGGAACAATGATGATACCAGAAACGAATCAGAGGCTTCATGAAAATCGTACTGGATCGGTAGGTTTTCACGTTTTGCCTCCAATGGTCGTTTTGCCATCGTCGCAAACAACGAAACAGCAAATACAGCAGCAGCAGCAGCAGCATAATTTAGCTCACCTTAATTCTTCCAGTAATTATCTTCCAACAAGCGGTAATGTAAATAATTCACCGCTCACGTACCAAAGCGACGGAGCAAACAAATTGCTATGCAACATATGTCATACTTTTCAATGTGATAACCTCGAGGCGTTTAACAGTCACGTGACAAAGCATTATACCGGTTGGGCGAATTCAACTATGGCTCAGAATTTTATTCAGCCATCTACAGCAGCAACTACGACAACATTATCATCCTCAATGATTCCTACAACTACGTCATTTACAATGAGACAAAATACAGGACGGAGCATAATTCCCGATATCACCACTGAAACGAATCAAGTAGGAAGTTCAATTTTCAACAATTGGACCGTTAAAAATACACCACATGGACCATTATTGGTGACACCAGTCTCAGCTGCAATCAGCGAACAAACTATGACTTCTTTCGTTACCAATAACAATCGATCAATTTTGCGACCAACTTTACCGACAGCCAATAACAATTTATCATTAAACGGTCAAATCGTTTACCGCTGTATGATATGCAAATCTGCATTATACAAAAATTATCCACCTCTAAGAAATCATGTGATACTTGTTCATGGAATAACAGATTTTGCTTCACGGGGTGTTGAAAATATTGTTAAAAAGAGTTATCATTGCACTCAGTGTCCAACGACAACTGCTCTATTTGATACCGAAGAAAAATTTCGTTCTCATGTCGATAATATTCATACGCACGTTTGTCCATCCTGTCGACGAGTATTTGTCAGTTTGCTCAGTTTAAAATCGCATCAGGAACATTGCCGTTTATCAGCGAGCAACGATCGTAATGCTTTTGGCAACAAGTGTTGATAATCGAGGACATTTTTACGTGCGATACACAATTCTCGTATTGTATTTATCAATTGAAAAAGGAAATATCGATCGTTATCCATATATAAAAAAAAAATAAAAAGAAAAAAATTGTTTTATTTATCGTTAAACCTTTGACCTTTTTCATTATTATATATATTAGTATTCAATTAAAGCGAATAGTATATAACATTTAAAATAAAATTTGTTTATGCAAACGATAAAGCTTATATTACGGAATTTAACGAATTCATTGATTTGCCCATTCCAATGAAAAATTAAAAAAAAAAAAAAAACAAAAAAAACTGTAGACTGTTATATTCTCAATGTATTTTGGATGTTTTATTAACGTTGGAGCAAAATATCGTTGTCGAATATTATATTGGTTTTTTTTTTTTTTTTTCAATTCACACTGAGGTGTGATAATGAAGCAGAGATATCATGATGAAATTTGAAAGTTGGCCTCCTATCGGTATAAATAAATACACTTGTTTGCTATATATGCAGGAAATATGTCTATTAATTTGCCTCCTTCGTACAATTCTAATTTCGAGTTTCATGAAAAATGGCTGACAGTAGAATCGTCTATTATGATGCGGCAATTCGTCCGGCATTTTCAATATGGCAAAAAAAAGTAAAATCATTTTAGGCCACTTACGCATTTAATCAGAAATGTCTATCAAGAGATGGTGTGGCGGCTTCTCAATGCCACGTAATCTATTATATAGCCAAATGTAACTTTCCCTCATTGTAAATTCGTGGGAATAAAAACCATTAAAAAAAAAAAATCTACTTCCAGCGAGAATTACTAGTTTACCAAAGTAAAGGGTTCGTAAGAAAAAAAATAAAAACCGAACATTATGCCCAGACCCGAGATAAATGGCCACAATCCGACATTCTTAATTTTAAGACTATAATGCATCGTTTATAATATATGAAGAGTTGCATTTCATTTATTTATTTCTCACGAAAATATTACCTGTTTGGTCATATGACCATGTAATTGTGGTCCTAATTAGTATGGAGTTTATTCGACTAGATTAGAATTTATAGATATAATCAGCTATACATGATTAGCTTAATAATCAGTTGTATGGATAAGCGTTAGGCTGGCTGGTTCATGTATCAGCTATGTAACGAATGCACTTTGAGGCAATTGTTACTTTTGTGTAAATAATCAATAAAAATGATATTTTACAGTATTAAATCTCGTGCGTCCCTTGATTCGTAGGTTTCTTGTTTTTTTTTTTTAATTCACAATCTTTGTGACTTTACGATTTGAGTCAGAAATAATAATATAAAAATACTCGTGCAATGATTAATTATTGCAAGTGCATTGGTCGAGTAATCAGCTGCTATTTCAAAGTAAAAAGTTTATAATTAAAAAAAACTTTTGTATTAATTTGGGGAATAAAACAAATTTTTAACCGTTAACTTTTACTTCTGAAGCATGAGAAAAGACATTATTGTGACGTGTCATGTCGTGTGGGGTATTTTGACGCACATACATCACATAAATGTATTTTACACAAAAATGTAGAAACATATAAAATACATCGATGTGATGTGAAAAATATTATTGCTCAGATTCGGATGTAAGGGATGAAAAAAAAAGTGACATTAATCCTAGTTTTTCTCTGATTCATCCATCAATTTTTTTTTAAGCCTAAGATTGGCTCTGATTCATGGATCAATGACTCGCAAACGATATATTTATCATTCGCTGTTGACCCATCTTACGAAATACTCTCGATTTTTCAGGTAAGTAATAACAAACTTAATAGCATTTATTTTATTACTATTATAATTATTAGATATCATGAAACCTTAAAACGCAAACGGAATTTTCTAAAATTCACTACAGAGCGTCCTTAAAATATATTTGAGTTACAACCGTACATTAAAAATAGAAGGAATCGATGATAGTTCAGTCGAGCATCGTGCATTCGATATTAACTCTCGTTCAGTTAATTGATAAATTTAATTGGAATTATTGCCACAATGGAACGTTGAACTTTATTGAGAAAAAGAAGTACTGCCACCTGGTGGTTGAATTTAAAACTATTTCATAGGTTGTTCCTGGCTCTGGTAACCACCTGATAGCGCCCTCTGCCATTTTCTTAGCACTGGTAAGCTCTGTGGTACCGAATTTCCATGCTCATATCCATCAGACGAGCTAATTGTCGACATTTTAGTATTCACAATTATTCATTTTTTTTTTCTCAAGACTGCAATAGACCAATCAAAACGAGACGCGTTAAAAATCTTATCACAATTCTTGATAATTTCACGAGTTGCATCGATTCAATTCACAATCAACGATACCTTCTACCATAAACTTACACGAATTATTTCTTACGCGATATATAATTTTTTTAATCCTATATACTTTGGCACGTAATTCACATAACACAATATTGATATTGTGTTTTAAATTAAAATAAAATTGATTATATTGCATCTATGATTTATCTTACATACTAGACTAGCTACGATTTATAATAAATGGAAATTGGGATATTTTTTTTTTTAATGCTCGAATGATAATTATATATTTACAAATTTAACGGTCCCAAAGGAAACGAAATTCGAGCATATATAGACGGATAAAGTTTTTTCATTCCATGATTTTTTTTTTCACACCTCACCGAGTGTATTTATTTTTATTTAGAAAATTGCCTTCTGTTTTTTCTCGATTTTTCCTGACTGCAAAATGTACCTTGAATAAATAATTAGAAATTGAGATTCTGGTCGTACTGGATGTGCTCAACTATAATTAACGAATTGACAAATTCTTGATAAAACGTTTGACTCGAAAAGAAAAAAATTATGCGTTCAATTTTTCTCCTTTGCAGCTCATTTTTAGTGCTTTTGGATTGGCTTGTAAACTTTGAATTTCTTAGTATCTAAATTTAGCCTATTTATACTAAATTTTAATAAGATGGGAAGCCTAAACGTTTTTGACGACAAGGCTTCGATCTCATCGAGGATATGAAGGAGATCATTGCGTAGACGAATATTTTTCATGCCAACAATGATGCATTCCAACTTCCTTTGCTTAGAATCTAATAATACTGGCACAGGTCACAGATGTTTAATTTTTTGTTTTTTTTTTTTTTTTTTTTTCAAAAGAAATAATTAACAGCCAATACAGTATAATCGCTACGCGTATAGCGAACGCAACACGCCCGAGGTAGAAATGTAGGTATTTGGTAAATTAAAGGAAGTGAATTTTCTCACTTCTCGGCGTTATATATTTACGAATGAAAAATTCATCGTATATTTCACACGACAAATAGTGCAAAATTGAAATAAGTAGCTGATTTTATTATTATCTCGAAAATTGAATTCACTTTGGTCCAGATTTGATAAAAAATGGGGGTTGAAAATCTGTCGAATATCAGTCAGTTTTTTTTTTTTTTAATAACAGGTATAAGTTAATAGAAAATTTAATTGTTGAAAAGGTAGAAAAATTATGTTTTTTTGAAAACATTTGCATTTTTTTAAATTGGTCGTTTCGTCGCGAAACTTGCTGATTATAAAACTTTTAAAAGGTTCAAAAAAAATGTGTAAAATTTTCCTGTTTTTTTATCATCCGAGTTTTTGTCTAATTTTTCAATAACAAACACTAATAATCGTTCAAGTTTGGACAGACGAGTAATTAATATTAAAAATTATCCATAATAATATGCGAAATTATGAAATTTTTTCATTAATTAATCCAATGCAATTATTATATCTTAAATAAATTCAAAGAGAATTTTTTCGTTTAATAATTAAGATGCAACTGATTAAATAATTCGTATCTGAAAATCCTGTACATTGCACGAATATCTGAATCTGTACAAAGATTTTTTTTTTATGTGTACACATGTCATTGAGCAGGGGTCTATCATGGCTATACAATTATACGATAAAAACGACGAGAAAATTTTCCACAGTCGTTAAAATATTCATAATAACAATAGGACATGTTAATTATATGAATAATAATGTTTTTACGTTACAGCTTATTGCTAATGAGCTATCAGTGCAAAAATAGTATCGTATTTTAATAATATTATTATGAATTTGCACGTTTTTGGACGTTCCCACTATCGTTCTAAATGATTTTATGAATACCCTGGAAATCTATAAAAACGCATGATCAGTCTTCTCGATTCAAGCTCAAATGATTTGATATAAAAGATGTGAGACGAAATTTTTGAAAATTCAAATAATTTTTGGTGAAATAAAAAATTGGACTGTCATGTGTTTTTATGATATTCAGACATTAAATTTATGGGCTCTCTTCTTATTGTTTAAATGTAATTTATGTTTTTATGAGCATTATAGTGACGATATTAATTATTATGAATACATATCAATATTATAATTGTCACTAAAATTTCGTCTTACAATTTAATTCTAATATTTACTTTAACTTAATTACATATGCACTTATTTACTTACTGACTTATTAACTCATCCATACAATTACACGTGTTTCTGTGTGCGTCTGACTTTTATGCATTTGTCTAATATAACGATGAGTATTAATAGGTACAATTTATTTTCTTAACCCAATGATTTTATGTACGAGAGGACAAATTTTTGCTAATTGCAACTGACTTAAAGTTTTGTTGCTTTGATGAAAAAAATAAATAAATAAAAATAAAGATAAGAAAATACATAGCTAAAGTGTAAAACTTGAGCAATAAAACAGACGGTGTAAAAAAATGTCCGTTAATTAAGAATAAATATAAATAATACTTTTTTTTTACAGGGAGAAATGGCGTCGAATATTTGTAATCTTAATATATATATATATATATATATTGCATCTTATAATCTCAGAAGACGCTTCAAAATCGACTTACAGCCTCGTCATCAGCGACAAAATAATTTGTGGTCTTGACTGCTGATCCGTACATACTGTAAGTTGGGCTAAGTACAAGACCACGACCACAAAGACCTTTTTCATCCGCGACCGATGAATGACGATCTATTGTGCCATTTGATTTCTTGTCTTTCTTCATTAATGTCAGACGACAATCCTCTGGGCGAAGTGGCATCGAGGGATAAGTTGGTTGCCTCGCCAGTGTTGTGAGCGCTCGGTCACCCGTATCGTTGAAACTAAAAATCATACAAACCAATCAGGATATATTTTACGCGCCAATTTCTATCTCACAATTACTCGTCATATTTCCGTCCAAGATAAATGTCCAAGTAAAATACCTGTGATGCCTGACAATGCCTCGTTTTATTCTACAATGCTCGTTCCCAGTCTGTCCACCTATCGCAGTTCCATGAGTCTTACAGGCTTCTACCCCTGGCACTGGAGATAAAGAACTTGGACCGTACGATCCTCCACTCTGTCGCCTGTCCAATATATTTACCAATTCCACCGATGGTGTTGGGGAAAATGTTCCCTGAAACCGAAACAATATTTTTTTTTACAAAAGATCAACATTTGTTGTTTTTCCAGAAGTCTAAGGGTTCTCCCCCCCTAGGTAAAGTTTATTTGCCAGATACCTCGTACATTTTCATATGCGGTAACTCGTGGGGTAATTTTACCTAAGAGTTGGAACAACCGGCCCTAAGGGTTGTTCCACCCCTAGGTAAAGTTTACCCGCCGGATATCTAGTAATTTTCATATGCGGTAACTCGTGGGGTAATTTTACCTAAGAGTTGAAACAACCGGCCCTAAAATTGTTGCATAAATTGTCGAAAACGGTAATGGCCATGGTACGAGTTACGGGTCATGACCATTTGGGTTTGATTACCTGTAAAGATGGTCGTCTTAATGTGCCACCTTCCATACCGATTAATTTGACTCCCATCAAATTTTTTTTCACAACACCAGGAGCTTCCGTATTGAGATTTAAGTTGAGCTCGAGCGAGCTACGATCAACGATCTTATCGATATCTCGAATTTTTTCGAAATTTGCCAACTTCACGTATGACGGAGTTCCCATTAGAGAAACGCTCCCTGGCGTCGCGGCTGAATTCACGTTCCTCGAAGGAACGTAAGGCCCATTTATGTCCGTGCCCCTTTGATGTGGACCAATAACGTGCTGCAAATTTCTCACAACGAGTATTTGACTGTCGGAGTGAATGCTCGGCGTTAGAGGAACATTTGGACGTGTTCTTCCTGGTGTGTGTATCGTACTTTGAAGATTTTGTAAATTTTGAAGGCTTCGATTTGCTTTGTGGACGGTGCTTCCGCCATTGATACTTCTGAAGCCAACTTCACTCTGGTCATCAATACACTGATAATGTTCGGGCCCTTCGCTGTCACGACTACAATGATCAACGGAATCTTCGTCAGGAGTTCCACTAGAACCGTGACATGTGCTCGTCTCCTTTAAATAATAAATTTTAATATATATATATATATAAACTAAAACTTGTTTTCACACATTATAAATGTAGCTGTACTCGTGCAAATTTATCGTTTGAATTTTCTTATTTATAAAAATCGATTCGTACATCGAAATATACTTGACAAATTTATGGGAATCATTATAGATTAATTTAAACCTCAATTGATTCAATCATAAAGTATAAAAATAGATTAAGGTGACTTACGTTGAGCGTAGAATCAATCAATGCAGCACCAGAACTGCTCTGTACAACACCAGACTGTTCTTTCGATTTTCCAGGTGAATATACGCCAAGAGGATCACAACAACGTGGACAGTAACCTTTTCCTAAAAGATTTCTCGTTACTGAGCTCACTAATAATTGGGTAAACAGAGCTGTCATCATTGCTGCTGTGCGAAATGGAAACTTTTGCGTTTGTGTCTCAATGTGATAATAAGGAAAGTGGATGAATGCGGGAATGCCAAGACCCTTTTCGCCCCCTTGAAAAACAAAAAAAAATACAACAAATCCATTGAGTTGTCATTGTAAATTGAGTCCTGATGAATAATCATCAATTAAATTTTGTCAAAAAGTGTAAATAGGCAATTGAATAAAAAATCATTCATCGTACCGGATATACGCAAAAGAACGGCCACTAGATATCCAGCTAGACAACCGTATGTGTCGATCAAAGATGGCCAATGAACAACCGCCAGGAGTTGAGGGAAAAGAACCACATAGACAAGATCGGAACACAAATACCTAGAAATATAACATCCAATTTCATAAATAAAATCTCCCTGCCCCCCTCGCATTACAAAACCCGATAAATAAATTTTGAATTTTTTTTTTAAATGATCATTAAAGAAGAAAATCGAAGCGAACTGATTTTGTCTAATAATCGAGAGTATTTTTTGAGGAATTTTAACGGTTGAGTGATTTGAATTCGTGAATCATTTTTAATCGTTAATTGTGATCATGATTAATTTATTATTAATTATATCATGAGTATTATTATGTTTAGGCAAAAAAAAAAAAAAAAGGTACTCACGACAAATAATATACACTTCCAACGGTAAGTGCCACTCCAGCGGACAGGAAAGACACGACTAATACGGAAATTCTTAAAATCCAATCCAATTCTTTTTCTGATGCCTAGGATAAGAATCATAAAATTCGTCTATAAAGAAGGCTATTTTTATTTATTTAAAGAGCAGTGAGAATATTATTGAATGATAATAAATAATTATAATCGAAATAACGAACCTTTGGCCTGATTGCGAGTCTATAAATGTTTCTTGAAAACATGGAACTACTTGCGAGAATACTCGAGTCTGCTGATGACATGACAGCTGCTGATATTGATCCAAGACCTGTATCGTACCGGTGAAATTTCACATATTTATATAAATCATTCTCTCTCTCTCTCTCTCTCGGCCTAGTAATAATTTATATGAATTTATATAATTTATTAAATATTTATAAATAAACAAATGGTTTGGATTCATAACGTGTAAAAATAGGACGCTTTTTTTCAAATTTAATTGCCTACCCAAAAAAGCCACCCATTGAGGCGTCAAGTATCGCAAAACTATTGGCAAAATAGCGTTTCCATCTTGTGATAACATTGTCATGTTAAATCCTTCGACTAATGACCAATCTGTAGCTCTCGCAACAACTCCGATCATTGCCGATGGGACAGCAACAGCGAGGCAACCAAACATCGAGGCAATTGACAGAGTCCTCACAACTGCTGTGCTTTTGATGCTGAGTATTCGTTGAAAATATCCCTATGATTCGATAAATTCAATGAAATTACTGAGAAGCTTGTTACTCTGAACGTTTATGGATTCGATAAATTGAATAAAATTATTGAGAATGTTCAAGCTTTTTGTTCTGAAGAATTTTATAAATTATATAAATTATTTTATTTCTGATTTTCTATCAAGCCGATTAATTGATATTCGTGACGTTTATGTCGTTGGATCGACTGCAACGTCACCAATGAATAAGAAATAGTGATAAGGATTTTTCAAAGTTATTGAAATAATTGTTAACAGCAATAATCAATAAATAATCGAATAAATTAATGAGCCCAAATTACGTCGAGGATTTAATAATCGAATTCCTTGAATGAGTATTTTTTGTAAATACCTGCCAAGGTATTCCTCCAAAGATAAGAAGAAGCATGCTATCCAGCCATTCTGCAAGATCGGTATTTTTTATCTCACCCAACCAGCCATCTTTCCTCAATATTTGTTTGTCCAGTGAGACGGCTGGATTGAGAACTGCGTAAGGTGTAGCGATAGCCAAACCAAAAATGATACAGGCCAATTGCAATGCATCGGTGCAAGCGACTGAATAGAGTCCACCAAACACTGTATATCTGTAAAGTTATATTTGATTTATAAGTTCTCACTATATATTCCTGAATAATCATTAAAAAAAATATATTCGAATTTATTTATTCCATCAATGAAATTTTCTTGTATCGAATAACAGATCTGTTATTTTTTTATTTCTTTCTAAAACTTTACAATAAATTTTACTATATGAAATAAATGAATTTGAATAATTCTTCATTTCTTTTAGACGTAAAATCTTTTTTTTTTTGTCGGCGACTGAATAGGGTCCACCAAACCCTGTATAAAGCCATATTTGATTTATAAGTTCTCACTATATATTCCTGAATAATCATTAAAAAAAATATATTCGAATTTATTTATTCCATCAATGAAATTTTCTTGTATCGAATAACAGATCTGTTATTTTTTTATTTCTTTCTAAAACTTTACAATAAATTTTATTATATGAAATAAATAAATTTGATTAATTCCAAACCAAACCAAAAATGATACAAGCTTTCTAAAACTTTACAATAAATTTTACTATATGAAATGAATAAATTTAATTAATTCTTCATTTCTTTTAGACGTAGAATTTTTTTTTTTTGTCACAAAGTTCATTCCTACGAGAAGCATTCTCAGATATTGCACAGAATTTCATACTTTTTCGAGTTTTACCGGTGGAATTTTATACTCCGTCTATTGGATTATACGAGGTCGTTGTACGCGATCAAAGAGTTTTCATTTTCTCGAGTTGCGTCAGTCGAGCAAAATCGTCTGATCTTGTCGGCCGTCGTTAAAGCACCGGATTTATTTTCAAGGGGTAGTTTATTTGTATTCTTGTCTACGAACACCCCGAGCAAAAAAAAAAATGACTACTGAGCTTTGATTCCCGCTCACAGAATGGCGAATACACGTAATTAGTTTTACAGTTTGCTGGAAAATTGTTTGGAAAATATCTCACGTGCAAATTTGACCATTTTATCCAATAAGTAAATTCTTATAATTAAAAAGGTTCTTTTAATCAAAAGTTGATGATCAATTAATTATTCAAAAGTCAACTAAACATTTGGGGCTTAGGCATGCTCTTTTAATTATTTTCCTCTCACCAGCCCTCATCGAAATTCTCATTAATGAGAATTCGATATTTCCTCACAAAGAGTGACGCAGAATTTTTTTTCAAACATTCTGACGCATTATAATGTTTTGAAAATGATTAATTGAGTGATTATACGAAGGTACGCACATTGCTACGAGTAAAGCTGATGCACAAACGCTGATGTTAGGATCGAGACCTGCGACAATGGATAAGGAATTGCCGAGTGCCTTGAGCACGGCACCGCACCAGAAGAGATCACCGAGTAAGGCAGGAAAAAATAATAATCCGCCCACTCTAGCACCGTATCGTTGCTGGAACGGATCAAGCATCGTCACGTACTCAGCTTTTCTCATTGGCTTTGCGAATAGCATCGCTCCTGTAAGTTTTAAAATAAATGCATTAGGATTTATCGCTAGAATTGTCTTTCGTTTAATCCATAAATACCAGCAAATTATTGTAACGAAATTTTTTAAATTTTCAATAAAAACTAATCAAGCTGTTTTTTAATCTTGATGGTCAAGGCAATGAGCACAAAGTGGAATAATAACTACTTGCAGAAAGGCAATTCGACATTGGGGCAAAAATTTTTCTTTTTTATTCATTTAATTTTCATTTAATTAATCATGATATGCATACATATATATTAAGTATCATGACGGGGTAATTCGACATGGGGGCAAATAATTTTTTTTTTTTATGTAAAAGATAATACTAATATGGTGAAAAAGGGAATTCAACATTTATATATATCTCACATACTTACGAAAGGTAATAATAGATTTACAAAAGAAATTACTATTTAATTAATCATGATAGGCATATATATAAGTTTCATGACGGGGTAATTCGACATGGGGCTAAACAATTTTCTTTTTTTATGTAAAAGAGAATACTAATATGGTGAAAAAGGGAATTCAACATTTTGATATATATATATATCTCACATACTTACATACATTTACAAGAGAAATTGCAATTTTTACGTACCGAAAAGAAGTGAGAGACTGTAACCTATGGGTACCTGGCACCAGGCCAAACCCTTGGTGTACATCGCTTCGGCAGTACCGTTCACGAATGCTCCGCCAACCCATGTCGCTGTAAACAAGAAAAGTCAATTTGTATTTTAATCGGTAGCAGGGGATGATGTACGATCAAATTTCCTGCTGCGGTGGTTCCTTGCTCAAGCAATTTTTTTTATATCTCAGCTAACCCAAAGTAGCATTAACCTTGCTGTTTACTTTCGGCTAAACTTTTAGTGAAAAATAATTTCTCATAGACTGTATTGTGCAGAATTATTAAAAAATTGCTACTTCCAGAAATATTTAGCTTTTAGATACTTGAAAATAAATTTTGGTTTCGTGTGGTTCTTGCATATTCACGAGGGCGATGCAATATTTCGACCATTACATAAGTGAATGCATCGCACGAAATTTACCATAGTGTACAGGTCTTTGGCCCACCATACCCATGTGGTTACCATATTGTGTGTCTTTGGTCCAGACACTGTGCGATATACAGCAGGTCGAGGTCGAGTGTATATATATATATCCCCGGAGAATATAGTATATATATATATATATATATATATATGTATATATATATTCTCCGGGGAGAAGGAGGAAGGAGGAAGGAGACTATAGTGCTACTGGTGTGGATTCACGAGTGTTCATTAGGGTAATGGCTAGTTCGAAAAACCGCAGCAAAGTTAGCCCCGCGGTTATATCTCGCTTCCATCTATCTTTATGTCTCTGATGACACTGCGGTGTTCTGGATGTCCCGGGTGCCCTGAACGAGACAAAGAAACCCAACCCATTGCTCCAATTGAAGAAAGATCGAGCATATGTAAAACCGCACGAACTCACTAACAGTAAGATGGTTTCTATTATTATTATTATTATTATTAATTATCACGATTACCAAGGGGAGATATTAAAAGCACATTTCATATTTATTTATTTTTCTCATTGAAAACTTCATCAATTTATGAAAAATTGGTATGGTCTCTAATTTTCAAGAGAGATGGATTATAGATAATTTAAAAAAAGCCCTAAGTGGACTATATATGTACACATAAACTTTAAGTAGACTATATATGTATACATAAGTTGACTATATATGTATAGATAAGCCCTAAGTACATGATAGTAGAAGATTCAATAGATCTGTACAGCATTGTATACTGATGACTCATTATATATCGTAATGGATGCACGTAAATATGTCTCACAGTGATAGAAAGTGTATAAAAAAGCCTTAGAATACGTAGACTGATTTCTTTATTCCATTTCATTTTTTTTTTTTGTTAATTAAGAGCAACCCAAACGCGTCACTAATTAACGTGAATTAGGCACGAAGTGTCCAACGAAGTCTACCGAATGACTGGTGAATTATAACCAACCCCCATCCTCTAGCAAAAGTCGTTGACTCTCTCAATTTTTTTTTATCTTCATTCTTCTTTCTCTTTGTTTTTTTTTAAATTCTTTTTTCCACCTTTACGTCTCCTTTTGACGAGAAACTCCGCAAATGACTTCTGTGTATATATATATAGATGTCTATATATATATATAGAAGTATATAGAAGTCTATATAGAAGAATATATACGCTTTGACTTTTATATCCTTTTCCACACGATTTTCGCCATTCTCTTTCATTTTATATTTCCATCTGACTCGCCTCAGCGTATAGTCACATCCGTCTGCTGTATATGCAATTTCCGGTTGTTTGATCCTCGGTCCTCTGTGTGTTGCGTTCTTTTGTTTATCGTTGTTGTTTTTTTTTTCTTTTTCTTTTTTTTCTACAATTTTTTGATCCCCTACAGTGCGAAGTTCGTACAGTTGTGATGACGGGATGTACAGCAGTCGAAGAAAAAAAATGTTGGACTACGTGAGGTCGAGAGGTGCGCAGTGGCGCTGGAATAAAACCAGACACGTCACTCACACTTCCGTTTCAGCTTTTCCTCTTCAGATTTCCCCGACTTGTCTGCTTCTTTCACACTTTGCTTGTAGAAAAATGATCATTTTTAATACACTTTAATACTTAACTATTATAACGTTTAATAGGAAAAAAAAAGAATCAAACGGAATTTAAATATTACGAATTAATGAAACATTTATCGAGAGCAATTATATATATATATAATTGCTCCCATATAATATATAATATATATAATTTCTTGAGGAAAAAAAAAGAATCAAACGGAATTTAAATATTACGAATTAATAAAACATTTATCGAGAGCAATTATATATATATATATATAATTGCTCTTGATAAATGTTTCATTAATTCGTAATATACAGTCGTAATATACAATCATAGTATATAGAAAACTGATCATTTTTAATACACTTTAATACTTAACTATTATAACGTTTAACAGGAAAAAAAAAAAGAATCAAACGGATGTAACCCTTTAAATATTACGAATTAATGAAACATTTATATATATATATATAATTTCTCTCGATAAATGTTTGATTAATTCGTAATATTTAAGGGGTTACATCCGTTTGATTCTTTTTTTTCCCCGAGTAAACGTTATATATATATATATATATATATATATATATATATATATAAATGCTTTGGAGAAAAAGTTTTGAATTTTCTTGACGCAATGCTGAAATCGAATTAAAAAAAACGTCTGGCTTTAAGCTTATTAAGACTCACCGATAAGGGTGAAAACCCCGAGAACGAGACCGAGGCCACGATTAGCCAGAATCATATCATCCTGTCCGTGACGATTTTTTTTTCTCCTCGTTGTCGCGGCCCAGACTCCGACGCCAAGGACAGCAGCGTAAAAGACGATGACCCCTGCAACCCCCGGCACGTACAACCCCATAACGCAGCTTCTCCACCAACTGCTGAAAATTATACAAAAAACATATTAATTAAAATTTAATTACTTTCACGTTATTTCAAACACAATAAATACTCTCAGCTGACTAAGTACTCGACGTGACTGGCCCACAAAGAGCAAAGAAGAATGTGTATGGTATATATATATATCTCGCTCAATTCGCTCGTTTTGCTTAAGGAAGAAGCTAAAAAGGGGAGGGGGCAGAAACCAGCTGATCTCGCATCGCTGTCGCCTATATATATATACCAGTTGAACTCGCTATATATATATATATATATATATATATACCAGCTGAACTCGCATAGCTGTCGGCTATATATATATATATATATATACCAGCTGAACTCGCATCACTGTCGCCTATGTATATATATATATATATATAGGCGACAGTGATGCGAATTCAGCTGGTTTTTGCATCCTCCCCTTTTTAGCTTCCTCCTTAAGCAGTACGAGCGAGATAAGGAATGAAAAAGAAAAATTGTATGAAGGAAAATGCGCGATAATAAGTGACTACGCGGCCAGCCTCTCGTCCAGCCTAAATACTGCGGGTGGCTGAGCTGGCAAGCATTTGTACGAGCAGCTTATACAAAAGTTACTGGCTTCATCGTTGAGATTCTCGTTGAGGGCAACTCGCCCGAGAGTCCGAGAGTAGGTAAAGTCTGGAGCGGCTTTCGAGCAGCCACAACTTCTATTCGAGGGTGAATTTTTGTTCGCTTTATTTTCCTACATTTTTCCATTTTTCCTCTTATCCACCTTTCTTTCTTTGCCTCTTTTTTTTTATTTTATTTCTCTCGGTTCTCTTACTCTCTTTGTGGCTTTCACTGGCTCTGTGTGATTTCATTTCCGTCATTCCCTGGACCTCGCAGAGGACGTCGATTTATATATATATATTAGGGTGGTCCTTATTTAGGGCTCGGACGAATTTTTTATCAGACGCCCCCCAAATCGAATCCAAATAATTCAAAAACACCCCAAGTGTCGAGGTAAACAAAAATTGTTTTAATTTTAATTGTTTAGTTATAAATTTTTTTTAAATTATTTTGTTTTTTTTTATTTGATGGGACAAATTCTCGATTCGTGTACCAAGGAAATTGCAAACTGGGGCGAACAATCTGGTCTTCTTAATTGACCGGAAAATACGTCTCGGACGATTCTTTGCTCGTAAACTGAGCGTATATTTATAAATTTTGATCGAAACGAAACGCGATATGAATTTCATCGCTCTTAATTTATTATATTTCACGTAATATAAATTTGGATATTTTTCATATTATATAAAGAAGAGACTTACAGCAGCGCCATCGCGGCCAGTCGTAGAAACAAAAGTTGAATGTGTCCTCATCGGCATAACCTCAAAGCGACAGCGCGAGACATCGAACTCTGCTACACACTTTTAGGTTCAAACTTTTTTACATTTTCATAAAATGATAATAAAATTTATTTCGGGTTTCAATTGCACTTATGAGAGTTCAAAATTCAGAGAATTGGGCCACTCGAATATCGTGGTTTATCGCGGCTCGCCGTTGTTGGCAAAACGTTACGCGCACGTCAGACACTCTGTCTCGGATCAAAATACGGATCATGTGCTCGCTGAAGTTCAATTGCGCGAATAAGACGAGCAATTGGCTAGATTGAGCTGCATAATCCTTCGTCTCAGGATATTCCCGAAATGTCAACAATCAAATAATATCTATGCAGGTTTATAAGTTTTGCATCATCGGTTTACGCGGTGCTAAAGTTATTATACGTAATAGAATATGTGCGTTGAGAAAAGGCAACATATAGGCCCTTTCACTCTCTCGCTTGAGGAAATCAAGGATGGGATTCATAGACAGTTTTTAATTATAATCAGACCGTCGTAGTGCATGGTAGACCCATGTACTAATGGCCGATTTCATCACTGGCAATGTATTACATAACTTGAAAAATAACAGACCGTGCCCGGCAAAGCCTGAGGAACAACTGAGTACTCGGTCTTGTGCAGCCCTATTATATATACTCCACTCCGCGCACTCCGATTGGCTACGGCAGTGGGTACGCTTGTGATTGGCGCGTGAAAAGCGGGTGGGGAGATTCATCGTTTTGCCTGTATATATAATAGGGCTGCACAGCACACAATACTCTGTTGTTCCTCAGGCTCTGCCGAGTACGGTCTTTCGTTGTCCAAGTTATGTTGGACAACATTACGTTGGACATATTTTCAAATTCTCAATAATTCATAATATTTAAGTCGATATCTCAATTATCGAGTCTCCTAATAAAAATTAATTATAGACAAAATGGATTTGTGGAAAAAAAAATCACGCAGCATTCACAGCAAGAGAAACACATACTATATAATGAACTCTTTTCGTCTTTACCAAACGAGCATTAAAATGAATGATGAATAAAATAGAATTTAATGTTGATTATAGTCTACTGGATCTACCATGTATTAAAGACAAATTTGAATTTGCTGCACCCACAAGTGTGACATTTTTTTCCTCTTTATAATATCTGCATTATTGCTTTTTTTCGTTTGGCTAATTTCATGTCTTACGCTGATATTTTTCATATGCATTATTTTTTGCTTTTTTTTAAATATATTTAACCACAGAATACGTGTCATCATTTTTTAGCGCGGCCGGTGGTCTCGGCCGTCTACTGTCTACTGACGTTCTCGCGCACCTACTGTTAGTCGTTCACTCGCGTTCTCATCACCATGTCTTATGATTAGTGCGCGGCGGTGGTATCAGCTATCTAATTTCTGATTGGCTCATGGCGAACGGGAAGGGGATGACATGTCGAGTCTAGTGCTGTTGCTCTTTCTCACTCACTCCGCGCGTTCCGATTGGCGCGGCGGTGTATCAGCTATCTAATTTCTGATTGGCTCATGGCGAACGGGAGGGGATGACATGTCGAGCCTAGTCGTTGTTGCTCGTTCTCACTCACTCCGCGCGCTCTGATTGGCGCGGCAGTGGGTACGCTTGTGATTGGCGCGTAGAAAGCGGGTGGGGAGATTCATTGTTTTGCGTCTATATATATGAGGGCTGCACAGAACCCAGTACTCAGTTATTCCTCAGCCTTTGCCGGGCACGGTCTGTCATTGTTCAAGTTATGTTGGACATTACCAGTGATGTGATGAAACCGGCTATTAGTACGTGGGTCTACTATGTACTAGGACGGTCTGATTAATAAATCAAAACTGTCTATGAATGCCATCCTTAATCCTTAATTTCCTCAAGCGCGAGAGTGAAAGGGAAAACTATATATGTTGCCTTTTCTCAACGCACATATTCTATTATTTATAATAACTTTAGTGCCGCGTAAACCGATGATGCAGATCTTATAAACCTGCATAGATATTATTTGATTGTTGATATTTCGGGAATATCCTGAGACGAAGTAGCTCAATCTAGCCAATTGCTTGTCTTATTCGCGCAATTGAACTTCAGCGAGCACATTTTGATCCGAGACAGAGTGTTAGTGATGTGCGCGTAACGTTTTGCCAGCAACGGCGAGCCGCGATAAACCACGATATTCGAGTGGCCCAATTCTCTCAATTTTAAACTCTCATAAGTGCAATTGAAACTCGAAATAAATTTTATTATCATTTTATGAAAACGTAAAAAAGTTTGAACCTAAAAGTGTGTAGCAGAGTTCGATGGCTCGCGCAGTCGCGTTGAGGTTATGGCGATCAGGACACATTCAACTTTTGTTTCCACGACTGGCCGCGATGGCGCTGGGGTAAGTCTCGTCTTTATATGATATGAAAAATATCCACATTTATATTACGTGAAATATAATAAATTAAAAGCGATGAAATTCATATCGCGTTTCGTTTCGATCAAAATTTATAAATATACGGTCAGTTTTACGAGCAAAGAATCGTCCGAGATGTATTTTCCGGTCAATGAAAAAGGTCAGATTATTCGCTCGGTCCCACCAGTTTGCAATTTCGTTGGTACAAATGAAAAAAAAAAAACAAAATAATTTAAAAAAATGTATAACTAAAGAATTAAAATTTAAACAATTTTTATTTAAATGGCCAAATTATTTATGAATCATTTGTCCCACTCGTTAATCCGACACTTATAAAAATCGTTTCGTCGGGAAAATATTTTGGCGTAAATCTCAGATACATCGCATATCCAGCCGAAATTATGTAAAAGGTGGGAGAACGCTTGGAACGGCCAGTTTGCCATTCCAATAATTTTTCACGTAAATTCGACAAGCGCCAATAATACGTGTAAACTTTTCGTCGCAGCTCATGATCTACGCGAGAGAGATGAAATTTTATTAATTCAGATCTATAATAATGGATTCGTATTATTATTATTATTTTTCTTCATTATTGAAGGCAACTGGCCTGTTTTTCCATAATTTCTATTTAGCTGACATGTAATGACACTAATTAATCATCATTATTCATAAATTATCTTAGTTCCATAAAATTATAATAAATTATTAAATATATCTTTGAATTAATTGGAAAAAATTTCCCCTCTTGGAGTAAACTCAATATCGTTAAAAATCCAATATACCCTCTCATCTCGTTATCGATATCGTTATCGGTAGCAGTATAATTGGCAGTGGATAAGTATTGCACTTATCCATTGCCAATTATACTGCTTCTTGTTTTCCCCACCATGCTGAAAATTCATAAAGATCAATAACTGCTAATTCTATAGTAGTCTGTAATAGAGACATAAAATGGAACTGCTTTTCAATGAGATGCACAATTTGTTTTTTTTTTTCATTTATTCAGTCTTTCAGTATTGGCGAATGAGTGAAAGATAAAAATTAAATTAATCATCATTATTCATAAGTTATCTTAGTTGCATAAAATTATAATAAATTATTAAATATATCTTTGAATTAATTGGAAAAAATTTCCCCTCTTGGAGTAAACTTAATATCGTTAAAAATCCAATATACCCTCTCATCTCGTTATCGATATCGTTATCGGTAGCAGTATAATTGGCAGTGGATAAGTATTGCACTTATCCATTGCCAATTATACTGCTTCTTTTTTTCTCCACCATGCTGAAAATTCATAAAAATCCATAACTCAATGAGATGCACAATTTTTATTTTTTATTTTATTCAATATTTTAGTATTGGTGAATGAGTGAAAGATAAAATTAATCATCATTATTCATAAATTATCTTAGTTGCATAAAAATATAATAAATTATTAAATATATCTTTGAATTAATTTGAAAAAATTAACCCTCTTGGAGTAAACTTAATATCGTTAAAAATCCAATATACCCTCTCATCTCGTTATCGATATCATTATACTGCTACTTTTTTTTCCCACCATGCTGAAAATTCATAAAGATCAATAACTCAATGAGATGCACAATTTTTATTTTTTATTTTTTATTTTATTCAATATTTTAGTATTGGCGAATGAGTGAAAGATAAAAATAAAATCAGGTGGCAGAAGATACTGACGTATTTTATCTGGCTGGCAGCAGATGAGCTCATCCATACACAATGAGAGCTGAGTAAATAAAAGATATTTCGTTCAGTCTGCTGTTGAATTTTTTTTTCCCTCTCGTGTGCCAAACGTGCATAGATTCATAGAGCCATGAAACTCGATTACGAATAATCTTAATGGATGCACTTCTATTCTATATACTTTTTTTTTTTTTTTTTTTACTATTATTTTCATTTATTCGCCTTTTTCAAGCTTCGTCATGGTTGGATATTTGCCGAATCGAGTGACGCAACGATTCAGACTTTTCATCTTTCCACTCATATGCATATAGGTAGAAAAATAATTTGGCAATGTCAAGGATTTTCAATGGGACTGCGGTACACATGCAATTTTTTTTTCTGATTTCGTTTCACGAATAGTATTTAGGCGATTTATGAATTTAACTTTGCATAGCAAAGTGCTATAGTATATATATATATATATATATATATAGTATAGGAATTACGACGATATCGATTTTCGTATTTTATTATTATTATATATATTATATATATATATTATTATTATTATTATTATATATGCATAATTTATGCTGATCAGCGATCAGCAGTGACAACGAATTGAGACGTCCATACATACATAAAAAAAAAAACATTTAATATATTTAAAAAAAAGTTAGAGAGGTTTACGTTTTGGGCATTTAGGATGAATAAATAAATAAGGCCCATAATGACATAAGACGTAATACAGAAATTATAAATTTTAAATATTCTATGCAGACGTAACTCTTTTTTTTTTTTCCAAATATTTTCATCTATGGAGCTTAAAAAAAAAGACACCATGACCTCTGGTTACCAGCTGTTTTCAGAAAAGTGCACGTAAATTTATTTCCAATCACGAATTAACGAAACTCGGCATGTTTGATTTTCTCCGTAATTGATGAACGAAAAATAAATAAATCGAGAATTACTGCAGACTCGTCATCGTCGTTAATAATAAATAATTCGATCGAATTCGTGTTTTTGTGCAAAAAAAAAAATCTTTCGAATGCTCGTTTTTTTTTTTTTTGGGCTAACGATGTTTCTCCATTTATTGACTCTCCCATTTCCTGGATTTAACGTATGTCGAATTTCGTTATTTCAATATTTATCAAGAGTGATTGATCGAATTGCCTCGAGCCAATAATTCGTTAGGCTGCTGATCGCGATATTTGCTCGACACGACCCTCGAGATTATCGGCCTGTCCATGTGATATTTTAATCAGCAGTCATAAAAATATTAAATCGATGCTTCTCTTAACATCATCAACCCCCCACCCGAATTCTTGGCCATCTGCATTCGAGTTTTCAAAGATATTATTTTACCTAAAAAGTCCAAAAATTAAGGGTTAATTAACATTAGTTGATTTACAAAAAATCTAGTAACGTTGCTCTCTGATGAGATGGCGAATTTCGTTATTTCAATATATTTATCAAGAGTGATTGATCGAATCGCCTCGAGCCAATAATTTGTTAGGCTGCAGTCATAAAAACATTAAATCGATGCCTCTCTTAACATCATCACCCCCCCCCCCCCCCTGAATTTTTGGCCATGTGCATTCGAGTTTTCAAAGATATTATTTTACCTAAAAAGTCCAAAAATTAATGGTTACAATTTTTATATTTAAATAAAAACTGGTGAAAAAAAAATCCCCATATCGATTTTAGTTGTAAAATGATGTGCGATAAAGGGATGAAATTTATAAACACTTGCAGTTTCCAAGAGCGAGGCTTTGAGACAGAATAATTATTAAAAATCAACGTATCAATATATATATTGATACGTTGATTTTTAATTATATATATATATATATATATATATATATATATATATATATATATATATCGTGCAAAAAGTAGAATAAAGTAATGCGTCTGGTGCCATTTTACTTTCTCCGTGAAAAAATAATATCTGACCTTAATTATTATACTTATTAGACATGTAATTTCCTAATATAAATATGAGATTGTCAGAATTTATTAATCTTGACAGTTTCTGAAAATAATTGAGATGTGAGATAAGAAGATTAATAAATATTGAAGAGAGAAGAGAGACAGTAAAATCCTCGTATATTCTACTGCTGGTTGGATCGTTGAGGATTAAAATTCAAGTGTGACCTGGATAACGAAAACCGTTGGTAATGGAAACAGACACAGAGTCTGTTATAGGGCAGAGAAAAATATAGAGTGAGAGGTGTAAGCTGACAGATTGGAAGGATGAGGTCATGACCCCTCGCCCAAACCTTTCAACTCTATGGCAAAGGTGACGTCGAGAGACGAGTGTGAGGCGACAGTAGCGCTCGAAAGTTCAGAGTCGTTTTGCTTCTGGCGTACAACCACATTGAGTTTTTTTGTTTTTTTTTCTTTACGACCCTAATGAACTTGGGGGGGTTGAAAACGAGGTTTTCGAGTGTATTCAAGTCCGGAGGGGAGTATCACAACTTCTGTACTCCTCTCACTTATATTCTCTATGCAGTTTTACTGTCCAACATAAAGACACTCTGGTGTTTTATATATTTATCCAGTTATACGGTGATGGACATTTGGCGACCTACCGAAATGGCAAAGTTCACGGGTCAAAACAAATTACACTTTCATCAATAATTTTTTTTTTTCACATATACAGCATTTCAGACGAGTTCGTGAAATGATTTTGCTTTGATTGCTGCTATGAAATGTGGCTACGTAAATAAATCCAGGACGCAATAAGAATGTTGATAGATAAGAATGTTGATAGATAAGAATGTTGATAAATAAGAATATTGATAGATAAGAATGTTGGTAGGTAAGAATATTGATAGATAAGAATATTGATAGACAAGAATGTTGATAGATAAGAATGTTGCTACGTAAGAATGTTGATAGATAAGAATGTTGCTAGGTAAGAATGTTGATAGATAAGAATGTTGCTAGGTAAGAATGTTGATAGATAAGAATGTTGATAGATTAGAATGTTGATAGATTAGAATGTTGATAGATAAAAATATTGATAGATAAGAATGTTGATAGATTAGAATGTTGATAGATAAGAATGTTGGTACATAAGAATGTTGGTAGGTAAGAATGTTGATAGATTAGAATGTTGATAGATAAAAATATTGATAGATAAGAATGTTGATAGATTAGAATGTTGATAGATTAGAATGTTGATAGATAAGAATATTGATAGATAAGAATATTGATAGATAAGAATATTGATAGATAAGAATGTTGATAGATAAGAATGTTGGTAGGTAAGAATGTTGGTAGGTAAGATTGTTGATAGATTAGAATGTTGATAGATCAGATTGTTGATAGATTAGAATGTTGATAGATAAGAATGTTGATAAATAAGAATGTTGGTAGATAAGATTGTTGATAGATAAGAATGTTGATAGATAAGAATGTTGATAGATAAGAATGTTGATAGATAAGGCTGTTGATAGATAAGAAGTTGATAGATAAGAATGTTGATAGATAAGAAAATGCGATAAAAGTCCAAAATAAAATGAGCACTCTAAAAAATTCAAGACTGCACTATCAAACCAAATAACCAAAAAAATAATCGTTTCTTGATTCACAAGACACTGTCACGTATCTTTAGAAATTTTTATAATTATTATCGCTCATTAATTTTGACGCCAACATGGGTGCACTTAATCGAGTAAAGCACATCAAAGCTAACGAGAATTATGTACGCAGAAGATGTAACAGAATTACCCAGCGTGCGCGATATAATTAGCAAAGTCTGTCAGTATATATTTAGCACACGCACAGCTTTACGACAGCAAGAAAGTGATGACAGATTTGCAAGGATTTGTTAATACATGCAAATCAGTGCATCTTATATATATATATATATATTTTTTTTTTTTCTTTATATTTTATTTATTTATTTTTTCTTTACATATATATATATATATATATTAAGATCGTTCTATGTACGCGTATAATGGATTTTCTCGCTACATCACGTATGGTTGTCGTTCGATGCTTTAATGTCAGGGACATAGGGTGTCTCGTCAGATAATTAGTACGCATCGTCTGTCAGGGGAATTATAGACGCCACATAGTCTCTAGCATAGGAATTTCCTGGCTCTCCACGTGTCTGCTTAAACCATCCACCAACGTATAAACCTTCTCACAGCCTTACTGTGCGATGTGCCACATCTAATAGTGTACAATGGCAGGTAGTAAGGCAGCGAGCGATGAGTAGCTATTAGAGGTCAGGGAGAGCAACACATATGGGCTGTTTTCCCTGATTTTTTTTTTTTTTTACTTCTAACGAAAATTGCTAGTGGATTTTTGATCAGTGAAAAAAAATCAACGATTATAGGATTCTAAATGATTTTTTTTTCCACCCTTTTTTTATCATTTTGAGCAAAAAATAAAGTTGATTTACAAAAATTGCTGTAACGTTGTACAATGGCGTACAATATAATAGTGTACCACCTGCCATTGTACACTATATAATATAATAGTGTACAATGGCAGGTAGTAAGGCAGCGAGCGATGAGTAGCTATTAGAGGTCAGGGAGAGCAACACATATGGGCTGTTTTCCCTGATTTTTTTTTTTTTTTACTTCTAACGAAAATTGCTAGTGGATTTTTGATCAGTGAAAAAAAATCAACGATTATAGGATTCTAAATGATTTTTTTTTCCACCCTTTTTTTATCATTTTGACCAAAAAATAAAGTTGATTTACAAAAATTGCTGTAACGTTGTACAATGGCGTACAATATAATAGTGTACCACCTGCCATTGTACACTATATAATATAATAGTGTACAATGACAGGTAGTAAGGCAGCGAGCGATGAGTAGCTATTAGAGGTCAGGGAGAAAAACACACATGGGCTATTTTCCCTGATTTTTTTTTTTTTTTACTTCTAACGAAAATTGCTAGTGGATTTTTGATCAGTGAAAAAAAATCAACGATTATAGGATTCTAAATGATTTTTTTTCCACCCTTTTTTTATCATTTTGACCAAAAAATAAAGTTGATTTACAAAAATTGCTGTAACGTTGTACAATGGCGTACAATATAATAGTGTACCACCTGCCATTGTACACTATATAATATAATAGTGTACAATGGCAGGTAGTAAGGCAGCGAGCGATGAGTAGCTATTAGAGGTCAGGGAGAAAAACACACATGGGCTATTTTCCCTGATTTTTTTTTTTTTTTTACTTCTAACGAAAATTGCTAGTGGATTTTTGATCAGTGAAAAAAAATCAACGATTATAGGATTCTAAATGATTTTTTTTTCCACCCTTTTTTTATCATTTTGACCAAAAAATAAAGTTGATTTACAAAAATTGCTGTAACGTTGTACAATGGCGTACAATATAATAGTGTACCACCTGCCATTGTACACTATATAATATAATAGTGTACAATGGCAGGTAGTAAGGCAGCGAGCGATGAGTAGCTATTAGAGGTCAGGGAGAAAAACACACATGGGCTATTTTCCCTGATTTTTTTTTTTTTTTACTTCTAACGAAAATTGCTAGTGGATTTTTGATCAGTGAAAAAAATTCAACGATATAGGATTCTAAATGATTTTTTTTTCCACCCTTTTTTTATCATTTTGAGCAAAAAAAAAAAAAGTTGATTTACAAAAATTGCTGTAACGTTGCTCTCTGATGAGATGGCGAATTTTTTGGTATTAAATACCAAATTATGAATCCCAAAATCAAAGAGAGAGGCGTACGAAAAAAAATATCATTTATTCGGGCTGCAATGAAATCTTCCAATGAATTATTTTTTCACTCTAAATTAACGACTTTTTTAGCGAATTTAGAAAAAAAAAAAAAATGATGGGATGTGATTGATAAGGAATGGGAGGCTTGATAGAGGAGCTTTCAACTATGAAAGGTCATTGGAACTTCAGCAAAGGGCGTAGAGCGAATGGGAAAATAGCATATACACATATTATCATCCCTTATCCTCCACATCATCCCTTATACCCCATATCCTCCCTTATCCCCCACATCCTCCCTTATCCTCCCTTTATTCATACATTCTGCTCTACAAATATCCATCAAATCTTCCAATGAATTATTTTTTCATTCTAAATTTTTTCACTCTAAATTCGACTTTTTTAGCGAATTTAGAAAATAATAATAATAATAATGGGATCCCATTGATAAGGGATGGGAGGCTTGATAACGGAGCTTTCAACTATGAAAGATCATTGGGACTTCAGCAAAGGGCGTAGAGCGAATGGGAAAATAGCATATACACATATTATCATCCCTTATCACCCATATCCTCCCTTATCCTCCCTTTATTCGACTTTTTAAGCGAATTTAGAAAAAAAAAAAAAAAATGATGGCATGCCATTGATAAGGGATGAGAGGCTTGATAACGGAGCTTTCAACTATAAAATATCATTGGAAAATAGCATATACACATATTATCATCCCTTATCCTCCACATCATCCCTTATACCCCATATCCTCCCTTATCCCCCACATTCTCCTTTATCCTCCCTTTATTCATACATTCTGCTCTACAAATATCCATCAAATCTTCCAATGAATTATTATTTCACTCTAAATTTTTTCACTCTAAATTCGACTTTTTTAGCGAATTTAGAAAATAATAATAATAATAATAATGGGATGCCATTGATAAGGGATGGGAGGCTTGATAACGGAGCTTTCAACTATAAAAGATCATTGAGACTTCAGCAAAGGGCGTAGAGCGAATGGGAAAATAGCATATACACGTATTATCCTCCCTTATCACCCATATCCTCCCTTATCCTCCCTTTATTCGACTTTTTAAGCGAATTTAGAAAAAAAAAAAAAAATGATGGCATGCCATTGATAAGGGATGAGAGGCTTGATAACGGAGCTTTCAACTATAAAAGATCATTGGAAAATAGCATATACACATATTATCATCCCTTATCCTCCACATCATCCCTTATACCCCATATCCTCCCTTATCCCCCACACCCTCCCTTTATTCATACATTCTGCTCTACAAATATCCATCGATTCACTCTCGATATTGAAAGCTCACTTCAAAGGACACATAAACCAGGAAATGTGAACATGGTCGTTATACCATAAAATTCTACACTCGATTCTCTTTTGTTTTGAAGATTAAAAGATTTTTTTTTTTTTTACTTTACACATTTCGAATTCTATACAATAAAAAAAAAAATTCGCAACGTTTGCATCATGAGAGATCTGAAGAACTTTATTCGCGTAATTAACCCGGAAAAATGTTCTCCAATCTCTGAGTGTATTAAATTATGAAAAACTTGATAAATGTCGAGAAAGAAAATTAAAACGAACGAGCTCAGTTTGAAATTCTCTACCTTAGCGAAGTTCCAGTATAAAATTTTCAAGATCTTTCTTGGGATTAGCAAACTCGAGATGCTCATTGGTGTATAAATACCAATATACCAATATGGTGTATATATATATGCTCTTAAAATATCGAGAATTCCTCAAATATTCATGGGTACAGTTCAAGAATCATCCATGAGCTCGGTGGATTTGGCGTTCCATGTGCTGTCTTCAACTATAGTACTATATACATACATATATACATCCATATATACATATATTTACACACACACACACACATATATATATATATATATATCCGCATCTAACCCTGCATACATATATACATATATATAAATATACATATATATATATCTGGCTAACCCTGTACGATGTGAGAGAATCACGAAAAACCTCGAAGCAGACAGTTGGGAAAACAGTAGATAAAAAGAAATGCGTGCTTGGTTGCCACGAAGGTTTTTTCTCTGGTGAGATTCTCTCATTGAAAAAGCTCTCGTGGTACGAAAGTTGAGCTGGCAAAGTATTGTGAAGATAAAGGGTGGAAAGAGGGGAAAAAAAAATTCAGAGATTCTAGGGTTTGAGAGTCGTTGGATCCCATTGAGAAGTGTGTTGGATTTTTATACGAAGGGTGTGTGCGAGTATATTTCATGAAATTTGTGCTCCTCGTGTGTCTGCACACTTCGCATCATAAAATATATTTTTGGGGATGAAAAAAAAAATGTAGGGTATGAAAATTTCGAAGCACAAGCACAGAGCAAATTTTTTTTCCCATTATATCTCATATCTCTGCCAATTTTATCCCTTCGTTCATCGGAATAAGGACACGACGTGTTTCTCTTGACTCGAAGTAGCTCGAGCCTCGATATTTCTCTTTTAATTCATACCCAAAATTTTTCATTATTTGTCAAAAATTATTTACTATTTCGCCAGAATAAATTTCCAGATGGGACGAGTGTCTGCCATTTTTTTTTTTTATTTTTTTTACATTCTCCACACTTTGCATCATAAAATATATTTTTGGGGATGAAAAAAAAAATGTAGGGTATGAAAACTTCGAAGCACAAGCACAGAGCAAATTTTTTTTCCCATTATATCTCATATCTCTGCCAATTTTATCCCTTCGTTCATCGAAATAATGACACGACGTGTTTCTCTTGACTCGAAGTAGCTCGAGCCTCGATATTTCTCTTTTAATTCATACCCAAAATTTTTCATTATTTGTCAAAAATTATTTATCATTTCGCCAGAATGAATTTTCAGATGGGGCGAGTGTCTGCCATTTTTTTGTTTATTTTTTTTTTACATTCTCCACACTTTGCATCATAAAATATATTTTTGGGAATCGTACCCAAAATTTTTCATTATTTGTCAAAAATTATTTATTATTTCGCCAGAATGAATTTCCAGATGGGACGAGTGTCTGCCATTTTTTATTTTATTTTTTTTTTACATTCTCCACACTTTGCATCATAAAATATATTTTTGGGAATCATACCCAAAAATTTTCATTATTTGTCAAAAATTATTTATTATTTCGCCAGAATGAATTTCCAGATGGGACGAGTGTCTGCCATTTTTTTTTTTTTTTATATTCGTCTATATTTTCGTTAAAAATGATTCTCTCTCTCTCTCTCTCTCTCTCTCTCTCTCTCTCTCTCTCCCTCTCTCTCGGTTTAGAAAAGCTGGATATAAAGAGCTCAACATGCACTCGAATGGTCTATCATTGATGCTGTTGGCGTTGGATTCTGGTGAATCGACAGTTTATATTGCATATGCGGTTGAAAGGAACTTTTTTTTTCTCTCTCTCTCTCTCTCTCTCTCTCTCGTTCTTTCCCTCTGGCATTCGTTGAATGCCCGTTCTATAAAGTTGAATTGACACGCGAAGCCCACGAGAAAGCCTCATTGGATTGGTAATGCTGCTGTGATATGAAATGTGCCGCTGAGTTTTGAATCGTTAAATGGGACGCAACTGAGTGTACGTCTGAGTATGAGATCCCTCAGCACGTAAAACGTATAATCGCAAAACGATTCGTAGCTTACTTACCTTTAATTTTTCACCTTTTCTGTCATTAACTCATGCAAAACTCTCAGAATTATGTACATGAGCGAGTCAAAGATGAAAATATACTCCATTTTGTTCACTGATTTTTTTTTACATTCATCGGAGTTTTCATCATCAGGCTTGGTAGATTTTTTTTCAGCAAAGAATCTTTTTTTTTTGTACAAATAAATCGTAATTATTTTTTATCAATAATTGGATGAAACATTTTTTCATATAATAATAAAATTAACTGACTATGCTGATATTATTCTCCTTGTTAATTTTTTATTTACATAAAGTTAGACATTTTTTCACAAATGGCCAGGAATATTTTCATCTTACAGTCCGCCATGACATCACATCAGGCCCACGATATATTAATTATTCCTTGATCTCCCTTTCGTTAGTTGGTTTTTTTTTTTTTTTTTTTTTTTACACTGATTAAAATTACATTATTACCGAATGATCATTGGCAATTCACTTATTCTAATTACTAATTTTTACTCGGGCAAATTAAATCAAATTTGAATTAAATACAATTTATTTCATTGAAGATAAAATAAATCAGATGAATTTTTTTGTTCTCCATCGAGGGCCCTATATTTAGCCTGGTAGAAAAGAAAATAAAAATATATCCTGCTTTTTTTTCTATCAAATAAAATGTTTGTTCAGTCTATGGCTGTATATATAATATTATATATATATATGTATATATATATTTATTACAATTAAATTTAGTTTGAATTAAATACAATTTATTTCATTGAAAATAAAATAAATCAGATAAATTTTTTTGTTCTCCATCGAGGGCCCTATATTTAGCCTGGTAGAAAAGAAAATAAAAATATATCCTGCTTTTTTTTCTATCAAATAAAAATTTTGTTCAGTCTATGGCTATATATATAATATATATGTATATATTAATATTAATATCATATATAAATATCTATCTAATAGCTGATATATTAATTTTTATATGACAAAATAAATAAATTTGATGATATAAATACACATTTTCGTGTGTATATTTCAGTAGGATTGTCAGGACCTTGTAACACATAAACGACAATTGAAATATATTTCTTTTGTTCGTCGTGTAGTCTACAGTAAAGGGATAAAAGCCCGGAAAGGGAAACCAGGAGGGCGAATGACAATATCGAATGGTAATCCGCGTTATTCGATCGCATGCATATCCTCCCTCCACCGACCTAGTGACGTTCTCGTTGCATCCCTCACTGCTATTTATATCAGGGACGTTAAGGTATCACCTATATCGACTATTGTAGAACTTTTGTACTACCAAGTGTCTAAATATAAAATTATATCGTTTGTATCATATACATATATATATATATATATAATAAAAAATAATATAATATTAATATTAAATAATAAAAATATTTTTTTATTATTTTAATAATATTTTTATTATTTTCAAGGCATTTTTAATTTTTTCATTACTTTATTTCGATCGAAAATACTCGTGTGAATTTTTTTTTCATTAATTTTTTTCCAGAGAAAGCTAAGATGAAAAGTTCAAAATTTCGCGCCAAGTTTGATCTCGGCCAAGGTCATTTTCGAATTGGAATAAATTTAATTTACCAAAAGGCTCGTAAACAAAAAAAAATATACAAAGAAGAAAAATAAATAATATATATATGTAAATTATTCCAAAAAGTATGCTCACCTGGGAGCCCGGCGTCTCCGGACTTCTCAAAGTCGCGAGAAGTCGCGGCACAGAGCCGAGTTTCACCTTTTCATTATTTAATTTTTTTTTTTTTTGTTTTTTTTTTTTCAAGGATATTAAATCGCCTGTTGCCTTTAAAGTAACAAAAATCTTAACCATCAACAATGGCACGTTGATTTTTATTATAATAGAACGAAAAAAAAAAAAACCAAAAAAAAAATTGACTCACAACAAAAAAAAGTAAAGAAAAATTTCTCAATTAAATTCAGAAAATTTATGAACTTGAGAGAAAATTATTTTTACACGATAATTCGAGGGTTGATGGAAAAATTAAAAAAAAAAAAAAAACCAAATAAAACAAAAAAAAAATTGACTCACAACAAAAAAAAGAAAAATTTCTCAATTAAATTCAGAAAATTTATGAACTTGAGAGAAAATCATTTTTACACGACAGGTCGAGGGTTCATTGGAAAAATTAAAAAAAAAAAAAAAAAAAACACCAAATAAAACAAGAAAAAAAATTAGCGTCGTGCTGGAAGAACTTATGCGAGTGAAAAATTTTTTTGGCACGAGGGTCACGCGGGTCAGGTCGGAGGTACGATTTGCGACTGAATTCAAGTGCGGTGGGTGTACGAACTGGCGATTATTCTGGCATCCAGCATCCATAAGGGAAGCAGGAAAAGCAGAGACCGCGCCGACTGGGGGAATAGAGAGAGAGAGAGAGAGAGAGAGAGAGTTCGGCTGATGGTTGGTTGTGCTGTGTGCTGGACCAGGACAGGGGTGCTTGGCTAGTCAGATCCACGTGCAGAGTATTGATCTGTCCGCGCAAACTCCGCTGCTCTCTCGCTACAAATCCTCTCTCTTGCTTCTGTGCTTTCTTATAAGCCTCTCCGTACCACTGTAGTACCCTTTTTCGTTCACGTATCTGTGATATCAGACCACTCTCTCTCTCTTTACTCCCCCCCCTCTCTCTCCTCCCTCTCTCCTCCCTCTCTCTCTCCTCCCTCTCTCTCTCTCCTCCCTCTCTCTCTCTCCTCCCTCTCTCCTCTCCTCCCTCCTCTCTCTCCCTCTCTCTCTCTCTCTCTCTCTCTCTCTC
>OY769910.1:19707165-19829892 GCA_963669185.1 Dyspetes luteomarginatus | reverse complement strand
AACTTTTTCGTTCACGTATTTATGATATCAGACCACTTGCTCTCTCTCTCTCTCTCCTCTCTCTCTCTCTTTCTCTCTCTCTCTCTCTCTCTCTCTCTCTCTTCTCGCTCTCTCTCCCCTCTCTCTCTCCATCCCTCCCTTCCCTCTCTCTCTCTCTCTCTCTCTCTCTCTCTCTCTCTCTCTCTCTCTCTCTCTCCTCTCTCTCTCTCTCTCTCTCTCTCTCTCTCCTCCCTCCCTCTCCCCCCCCCCCTCTCTCTCTCTCTCTCTCTCTCTCTCTCTCTCTCTCTCTCTCTCTCTCTCTCTCTCTCACCCTCTCTCACCCTCTCTCTCTCTCTCTCACCCTCTCTCTCTCTCTCACCCCCCCTCTCTCTCTCCTCCCTCTCTCTCCTCTCCGCCCCCCTCTCCCTCTACATTCACCTCGTGCGTGTAACCTTATAGAGATTCATGCCTCGTTTTCAATAAAAGCTCCCATTGCCTAACTTCTCATCTCGAAATTTCTCATTGGTCCTAATATATGTTCATTGAAATGAGTTTATATGGTGAGTGCACCAGTGAATGAACACTCGTGTTAAAATCACTGTATATATATATACTTGGCATCAAGTGTTCATTCACTGGAACCTGTTCACTTACTCGTGCACTCACTCTATGTAAAAATAATTTTGTAAACCAAAAATTATTCAACTATATTACGACTATTTTCAATTTTATTATAGTCATTGTATAATATTTAATGCAACTGAAAAATTTCATCTCTGTTCGATCTCGCGAATACTTTATATTTTTAATAGCTCCTCTGTATCTTCCTTGTAATTCAACACTTTTTCTATATATTAAAATTTTATCGTCAATGGCACTACAGTTTATGGCCAAAATATAATATACAATGTATTGGATTAGGTGGTTTCTGCGTGCGGTTTCACATAATTGCCAACAGTGTAGATATATATGTGTGTGTGTGTGTGTGTGTGTGTGTGTGTGTATATATAGTACTGCGTATATGCAGATATTATACTACGTATTATATTCTAACTCGCCCCTTTCCTGCCTCCGGGGTTCATCTCATGGCGAACACGAGCAATCACCCTTTCCTCCCTTTTATAATACACACTCGGTGCTTATCACCCTTACGAGCTTATACCTTTTCCTTTTCAATCTACATAAACCCTTTCCATGCATGAAAGGAACAGTCACTATACGTAGAATTTACCATCATAATTTATCATTATGTTATACGTTATTGGTACTTTAACCCTTTTTTCATACCATGTGAAAAACGTCACCTGATCCATACAAACATCCTTCGAGTTTGAAGAATTTTTTACCATATTCAAAATAGTTTTAAAAATTCCTAAAAATTTTTTTCAATATACTTTGAACTTTGTAGAATAAATGGCCTTACTTCATTTTGAAAAAAATAAAAATCAAGTTTAGTATAATTTAATTATCGAAGAATAATTAATAATTGGGGGAGATAAATTGTATCAAAATTGTGTAATTGCACTTTGAACTTTGTAGAATAAATGCCTTTACATACTTCATTTCCCGAGTAACTTTAAATGCTTGTCTATAAATTTAAAGAGTGAATATTTTGATTGTTACTTCAAATAAAATGTCAACCGATGATGATTCAAATCGATATATGATCTGAAAAATTGTATTTTTCTCGTAGCTGATTTTTCATTAAATTTTTCATCTTAATTTTAATAATATTGATATTATTATCAAAGTATATTGAATTTGTCTTTTAAACAATTCGCCTGATGAACGAATTAACGTGATGTTCTTGAATAACGGCCATTCACCTTTCATTTCCAGCAGAATTTCATTTGAGAAGGGTTAATCGATTCGACGGTTCTATATATGGGAAAACACGAGGGCAGCACAAGTAGAACCAATTATGACAATTAACAGAAATTGGCCCAGTATCGAAAATCAATAATATGTGTATAAGAGGACCAGCATCTACTTATAAACGTCACTGATCGGCTTGAGAAATTCTATAAAGTTCGTGCATCGAGAAAAAATTTAGGCAAATTTGATTGGCAACTTTTGTAGCTTACAAAAACTTTTGAGCTTAGCTACGAAGCTTAAAAAATGAGTCTGTAATATATATTTTTTTTTTTCAATTTTTCTATAAATTATATTTAATTAACGTACGAGCTCTCATTATTTTAGCACATGAAATCATCAATTTGCCACTTGTAAAAAAAATTCTTAGTATGGGCAACAGTCGATGAAAATTTTATAAATTTTTTTTAACTCATCGCCTATCCATGCAAGTCAATTTCTAGCTAAGCCGAAAGTTCTAAAATTGGAATTTTGGGAATTGTTCGGATTCATTTAAAAAAACAAAAATGCCCCAAATCATAACTGATTGAATTAATTTTAATTTGAAAAAGTCGTATCATTTTGGTTAAACGATAAATCGAAAAAAAAAAAAAAAACATTTGAAAAATCATTAAATTCATACATAGTATAAATTTTTTTTCGACATAAATTAAATAGGTGAATTATTTTTTGCCCGTTACATCTTATAAGTAATTTTTAGCGTTCGTATAATACTTAAAGTATTATATTTAAATAAATTTCCAAAATTTTATTAATTATTTAACACTATGGGATAATTTTATGCATTAAGCAATAATTAATCGATTCAAATTCATCGAATAATTATCGGTATTAAAGACATCATAATCATAAGTAGAAAAATACATATTAATCCGAAATTGAAAAATATAAGTACCGAAGAAAATAAAGGCTGAAATTATAGCCCATAAATACTGTTATTTTTCCGAATAACAAAGACGTCAAGACGTTGAATGATAACAAAAAAAAAAAAAAAACGATTAAACTCTTCGACGATTAAAGTCGATGAGATTTTTTTTTTTAATAATTACAAAATAGATCGCAATGGTTTGAATTTTTTTTTGCTCCTCGAAAGTTTCTATTTTGGAAAAAAATAAATATCTCTGAGTAACGTTGCCATTAGTGATGGCACTTGTTTTTTGTCATGTTTTAAGGGGTCTAGATCGTGATAAGATGCTCGTTCTGTTGCTATTTTACGTGCTATTTTTGTAAGCATTTTTAACAAGTCTGTTTTGTCGGCTTGTTCGTCCAATATTTGGCAGAGACATTGGACGAACCATGTACCATCTATCGGATTTCTCCACGAGTAGAAACCTGAAAAAATTTATTCACGGGTACAAATAGAAAGTTCCTTTATCCTTCCTTAAGGGTTGTTTTTTAATTATTATTATTATTTTTAACATTTTAACGAAAAATTGTATTTAAGGGTTTTAGTTCAAGTACCGAATAACCTGCACCAAATAAATCAGAGATGTAATAATAATTATTACTAGTTTTTCCATATAATAAATATTTCATTGCATTTTCGTTGAATCTTCATGATTTGAAAAAATTAATATATATTTTTTTAACTTGCGTGATTTGAAAAAATTAATATATATTTTTAATCTTCATGATTTGAAAAAATTAATATATATTTTTTTAACTTGCGTGATTTGAAAAAATTAATATATATTTTTAATCTGCTTGATTTGAAAAAATTAATATATATTTTTTTAACTTGCATGATTTGAAAAAATTAAAATATATTTTTTTAACTTGCATGAATTGAAAAAATTAAAATATATTTTTTTAACTTGCATGATTTGAAAAAATTAAAATATATTTTTTTAACTTGCATGATTTGAAAAAATTAAAATATATTTTTTTAACTTGCATGATTTGAAAAAAATTAATATATATTTTTAATCTGCATGATTTGAAAAAAATTAATATATATTTTTAATCTGCATGATTTGAAAAAATTAATATATATTTTTAATCTGCATGATTTGAAAAAATTATAATATATATATTTTTTTTTATTCTGGATAATACGAACCTTGTACTGAACTATGAACGATGAGGAAATCAGCAAAAGTTGGAATTTTGTAGGATGTCACAACAGAGTCTGTTTCAGTTATTAGCCTAGTTCGGATTGGTCCATTCAGAGTAACCCCAGGGTCTAATCCGTCACCTCGACAAGCCTGTCATTAAAAAAATGACGAATAATTTATTTAATTTTCTTCTAAATTAAATTTTCTCACTATTTAAAAAAAATATATCTACTGGCATAAACATTAAAAAAAATATATATATATGTATATTGTCTAATCCGTCACCTCGACAGGCCTGTCATTAAAAAAATGACGAATAATTTATTTAAATTTCTTCTAAATTAAATTTTCTCACTATTTAAAAAAAATATATCTACTGGCATAAACATTAAAAAAAAATATATATATATATGTATATTGTCTAATCCGTTAGCTCGACAAGCCTGTCATTAAAAAAATGACGAATAATTTATTTAATTTTCTTCTAAATTAAATTTTCTCACTATTTGCAATACGCTCGACACATTGGGGCATAAACGTCGAAGAAAAAAAATATCTACATTGTCTAATTCGTCACCTCGACAAGCCTGTCATTAAAAAAATGACGAATAATTTATTTAATTCATTTAATTTTCTTTAAAAATATGATTTTTTTTCACTATTTCGTCTGACACACACTGGCATAAACATTAAAAAAAAAATCATCAAAACGAATCTATGAGGGAGCAAAAAGAAGCTAATCACGTACCTGAAAGAAAAAAAGTTTTGGTTTCCCAGCGAGTGATGCGCATTTGTCAGCAGTAAATGGTTTCCAGATCGCGTCAGTTTTGTAGGCCACGTCTTTGGCCCAAATCATGTCATCCGACATACCATGAGTGAGCATAAAAATACATATACAGTCAGCATCTTCGTAATTTTCTGCGCTCACTGAAAAATTAAGAATATTTCTATAATTTTGTTTTTTTTTTTTAATTTATTTTTTGTTTTTTCTTAACTGGGTATTACAGTCTAGACACTTGTTTTTAAAGTAATGTTTACAAATTACTTTTGGAAAAGGGGGAGGAATTTTTTTTTTTTTTTTAATTTATATATAGCTTTAGAAAAAAAATTGTTCTATATATAGATTTAAAAAACAAATAATTCTATATATAGATTTAAAAAAAAAATCTATATATATATTTAAAAAAAAAATTGTTCCATATATCAATTTAAAAAACAAATTATTCTATATATAGATTTAAAAAAAAAATGTATTCTATATATAGATTTAAAAAAAAAATGTTGTATATATAGATTTAAAAAACAAATTTGTTCTATATATAAATTTAAAAAACAAATTGCTCGATATATAGATTTAAAAAAAATTATTCTATATATAGATTTAAAAAAAAAATCTATATATAGATTTAAAAAAAATATATCTTTCTGTTTCTATATATATATATATATAAATCTTGTCATCTTACGATTAGTTATTTTATCGATGACTTCGGCGTGCCGGAGATTGTTCAGAACTTCGACTTCGAATCCAAGATTCTGAAAAGTCTGCTCGATTCTATTGACATCGACGGTGGAGCCATCCCTGCTCGGTGATGTATTAAAATGCTCGTGATTGAAGACGACACATTTTCCTCGTGATTTGTGATTCATATTATAACAATCATCATCTATGTCAACCGGCATCGAAGCAACGTGACCCGTCGAAGTGCTGAATCCATAGATTATTAATTCTTTTAAATTACGATAGCAATAGATTTTTTTTTTTTTTTTTTTTTTTCTTTCTATAATACAAATTATTTTTTTTAATCTAAAATACTTAATGATAAAATGTATCGAAAATTTTCAATTTTTATACAATTGATTTGATACCCGATGATAAATATTTTATAATTATTGATCGAAGAAAAATTTAATTACGATATTGAAAAATCTAACGGCTATTTAAAATAATTAATTAGCATGAAATTAATTGTTTTTAATATAAGCTACAAATTTTAATATCTATATTATATATTACAGATGATTGAAAAATTATTAAAATATTTATTTCATTAATTTTTTACGCGTTAAATATTCCATGAGAGAATATTAATAAATCTAAAGATCGTCTCGTTATTATCAATCATAGAATTTTTAACGAATGTGAATTTTTAAGACGACCATCAACACTGAACGTGGATCTTTCAAAAAATATTGGTAGTTTATTGAAAAAAAAAAAAATTAAAAAAAAAACAATAATTTTATCGATTAAAAAATCAAAAGTCAAAAATCAAAAATCAAAATACTCCACCTCGGTGAATCTTCGGTAAATGTATTGGGTGCGGCGTCTAATGAGTCCAGTCTTTTTTGCAACCATTCCGGCATGAATATATTTAAGGAATCTGGAGTCATAGAACCTGGTGTGGCGCAGTAAGATTGATCGGGTGACGTCTGAATTGAGAATGAAATATTGAAAAGCTTTTAATAATTCAAATTTTATTCAAAATTCAATTTTTTAAAAATAAATTGTAGCAAAATTATTATTAAAAATAAATATAAAAACGATTGGTGATTTATTTAATAGCCATTTTTTGTATGAGATAATTTATGGACAAATTATTTAGGAGAGGAAAATATTTTAATTACATGAAAAAAAAAATGCAGCAGTAGAAAAAAATTTTTTTTTTTGCCAAAACTCAGATGTAGTCAGGAAAATTTGAATGAGCTAAATTTGCATGTCATTTAATATTAATTTCAAAAAATTAAAAATTAACCAAACTTCTTAGGAGATAAAACAAAGTTTTTTTTTTTCGAAGGAATTTGATTTTTTTTTCAAAGAATATAAAGAGAAAATTAAAAGGAAAAAAAAATAGATAATTAGAAAATGTGAAATTATAAAAAGAAAACCAGCGAGGTCGAACCATATCGCTATATGTGCTGGAACGACGTGGAGTCCTAAAGCCCGCAGGAAAAAATCCTTCCCGATCGCCGATACTGTCGATCACGTCACTGACGCGTCTTCGTCGTTTGTCTTCGGACAATTTTACAACACGTTCGTCGTCATTTTTTCTTGTCCTCTCTTCCTCGTCGTCCTCCGCGAATACCTTAAAAAAAATGACGAATTTTTAGGGGATGATAAAAAAAAAATTGATAGGGGAGGTGGAGAGGGGAATTGAGCAATGGAGACTAGTCGATTAGCCAAATTGAAAAATTAATTTTGGTTAATTAATTAATTTAAGTTGAGTGAAAAATATTCTATATGTAATGTTAGGTGAAAAAGTGAAGGAAACAATTGCAATTTAAAAATAAATAAAAAACTAATAGATAATTACAATGTTTCGAGAGTTAAAAATTTAAGCATCAATAAATGTACTTTCCAACAATATAAGGATTTTTTTTAATTATTAAAAGTGTAACGTTTATTTATAAAAATTTAATTCCCAAACGTTTCATTGTAATTGAGGGGATGATAGATTTATAAATCGAACATATCGTGAATTTTTACTCATGGAATTATTAAGTTATTATTATTTTTATCATAAAAACCCTTAAAAAATTATTATTGAAGGATGATTATTTTTATTGTATGAGGCAGAAAAAGAATTCGTAATTATAAATTTTCCCACGAAATAGTTGGAATAAAAAAAAACAGGTGCGAAATATAAAATAGTTGAAGTGTAATAAATTCAGATCGAAAATCAGACTCGTGCCATCCAGTGGTCTTCCAATTGAGATAAGAATTATAACAATAAGTATACTATCTAATCGCTGGGGGGAACCGAGTAAAAGCTCGTTATCGATACTCCACTTCCTCTACAATCTCTGTCTTTTTTTTTTTTTTTATCGAGATAAATACTGATCATACAATTATTTAATCAAACTACGTATATATTTCGATTATCTGAGACGTTAGCAAAAATAACGCAATTAATTTTAGTCAAGTAGAAATTCTACTGAATAAAAATTTATTCGATCGTCAATCAATAAAATAATCATTGAATTAAAAATGAAATAAATTTTATTCTGTTCTTTGCCTGAATAATTAATTTGAAAAAATAAAAAATTCTATATTATTACCTCGTTGAAATAAATCGGCAATTTACGTTTAGCCATCTCGGAATCGATTCAATGAAACTTTGCCGATCAACGAATCAAAATTTTCACTCGTTAGCGAGTCGCACTTTTTCACACAAAATATTTTTAAACCTTCAAAGAAAGTCGTCGATAATTTTCAAAAAATTCATCCAGTTCCATAAACTCTCAACTAGAATTCATCGCTGATGAAAATCGAGTCCAGCTCACTTCACATTTTTTTATTTTATTATCGCACGAAATAATTAGAATATTTTTCAACGTCCCGAATAAATCGTCAATGAAATAATATCGCGAAAAAAATTTCGTTGATCAACAAATGAGAATCGATGTGCTCATTTAATGGATAATATTTTCACAAAATAAATTTATTCATCAAACGTCCCGCATTAATCCTCAATGAAATAATATCTCGAAAAAAATCTCGTCGCACATATTAATGAATGAAAAAAAAAAAAAAAAATGACTAGAATTGTATCGATTTTAGCAATTTTCGTTGATTAATTAGTAGAATCAAAGTAATTATTAGAATAAATTTATTCATCAAATTTTCAATCGTTACGATAATTTCGACTCGTCTATCATTTACGACCTTCGATTCGTTATACAAAAACAATAATATACTTCTTCAGTCGTCAGTGAGTAAATCAAACAAATAATATGACGATCACGAATCACATAAATCAAAGAAAAAAAAAAAAATTATGATTCAACTGGATCGAACTTTTTTTTGTTGTATTTTCTTTTTTTTTTTTTGCCACAATGAAAATTGTTAGACAAAGGTCAGGATTTATTTGATGAGCATTTATTGTCACGAATTTTCAATGAAATTATCAATCGAAGAAAAAATTGAGTCAAGTTCCACGTCACGCATTTCCATCGCGGAAAATAATAATTATTTAACCATATTCGTTCTAGACTCTCAAATAAATATATTATTAATTATAGTTTTTTAGCATTGAAAAAAAAAAGACACTTAATAATTTTTTTCATAAACATAAACGAAATTGGCCGATCAAAATTTGCACGAAATAAAACGAATTTTTATTCGTACGAAATTAATTATATTAATATTATTGAAATAATATCACAATTAACAATGATTTATTTATTTATTTAATCACGTGATCTGATCGATTTTTCGATCGATGATCGAGACAAATTTTAATTTTTGAAATTTTTCAATTTCTTTCATTCGCCCGAAAATTAATTGTAGTACTGACGAGAACGTGACACTTTCACAGTTCGAACTCTTATAATGTGAACTGAACGACTGGTCCTCGTGTAATATATCAAGTGCGTCATCAAAATTTTGTTTACAAACATTTCCTCATTTCTATAATAACAGGACGATCTTGTTCTACAGTCAGACATTGTTAGCAAATAATTTGAAAATTTTCGCTCTTCTCTATTATCACCTTCAGCTATTAATGACGATAAAAATAAGGAAGGGACTATTTTTTTAATTTTTTTATTACAGCCCTAAGAAATAGGTATCATATTATCACAGAATATATTATCATTATTATTGGGACGAAAAAAAAAAAAAAAAGAGTAACCGGATATCTCTCACTTCGAATTTTCCACTCCATCTTCGATTTTTTTTTCCAATTTTATATCCAATTAAAATGTTCTGATAAGAATAATTTCAATATATTTTCATAGTATTTTATTAATGATTCTTAACTTGACTAATTAATGGTACTTATACTATACATATTACGTGAGAATTATTATCGAAATATTTTTTTAATTATTATTTTAATAATAAAAATCAGTGAAATTTTACTAAATATGAATGACTAATTATTGACTAATTTATCGAATATTTCAATCACCAAATAATAATAATGAAATTGATATTAATATTGATGAATTTTTTTCTTTTACTGTTATCACGATTAGTACTATTATTATTATTATTATTATTATTATTATTATTATTATTATTATTATATTCAATAAATACTTCATTATTTTAATTGTTCCGAATTACCTCATTTGTTTCTTCATCGAACATGGTTGAAAATCTGCCGGCCATTAATATTGCGCGATAAATAAAAGAGAGGATCGTTTAATTTTATTACACTTAAATTGAATATGAATAAAAATGTTTTTTTTTAAATCGCCGTTGGATAGATAAATTCAATAAATTTTGGGAATTGAAGTTAAAGCCTGAATACGAAAGATAAACAAGATTGACCGAATTGATTAGCTTCTGGGCCAGCAAACTTCGATGGTCGAAATCGACGCACCCGAAGTCTGTCCGGAGACACCTCACGATTTACTGCGTGTATGTCGTCATCTTCAAAAGGTCCTTCCTTATATATCGGGCGATACATATTACGAATGTTATCGCGCCCTCTTATCCACCAATCAATCTCATCTTTGTATGATCGATGAGGTTGACATGAATCAGACTTTTAAAGTCTATATATATATATATATAATTTTTTCTTTTTGCTCTTCATTTTCTTCAGTAGAATCAATTTTTTAATGTGACAAATAAAAATAAATAAGTAAATATATATATATATATATAATTTTTCCTTTTTGCTCTTCATTTGATTCAGTAGAACCTATTTTTAAATGTGAAAAATAAAAAAGAATAAGTTAATATATATATTATGATGTGTAAAAATCTTATCTGCTGGGATGAGTAATTCGGTGAAAACTACGGATTACGTGAACAATATTAATGTTTCCATGAAACTGAGGAATGTTTGAAATATTGCATTGGCCAAAAAGGCATTGCCCTTTTTTTTTAATCGATGGACATAAATGCCTAATAACGGTCTAATTTAGCCGAGGAATGATTTTTTAACCGGAAGTGGGTCCCGAAACGGTCTAATTTAATTAACGGTTATTATTACTGAATAAATATAGGGCAAAAAAACAAAAAATGACAAGTATTTTTGATTGAAAACCCGATGAAAAGTTTAAAAAAATATTCAAGATTAAATCTTTTGTCATTTCGTGATTTTTCAGCATCCACATTGAATACGATCGATAAATCATAAACGATTTCAAGCTTTTTCTCTATCGCTCGACTTTTGTCAAAATTATTTAATATAAAAAAATGAGACACCATTACCGGTAGAAATTTTATATTCTTGTCCTGAAACATTGCTACATTTAACGACAAATCGCTTAAGTAATGCTTATGTGGTGTCTGCTCGAAACATTGCGAAAATATTCCAATGCACATTTACCGATCGACTCGTTGATTTTTCAGACGAAACTTCATTTCTTTTTCTTAATTGAACACCAACAACTTTTCCATCAACGAATTCAGACTTTCGTTCCTTTCTTCTTTTCGCTTTCTCTTCGACAATTCTCGTTACTCAGGAAGAATTTAGCGCTTGAATATATATATATATATATATATATATATATATATATATATATATATATATATATATATATATATCTTCAATTAATTCAATTAATTAATTGCAGATCACGAAGACCGAGCACAGAATTTTTTTTTCATTATTTCAATCGAAAAAAAAAATAATTAAGTCGATTTATCATTTAAAATCTTTGTACAAATCTATTGGGTAAAATTTTACGCCTTATTACTGTCACTTATTACCGCTTAATTTCTAATATAATAATAATTATAATTATTATGATTATTATTATTATTATTATTATAAATAAAGATATCGTGAAATGAGAATAACGGGCTTTTCGTCAATCTCGTCCGATCTTTTAAACATAAAATACTAGCTCGTTGTGGTCGAACAAAATTTCCGCAATGTCGATCACAGGCGATTTTTTTTTTTTTTTTTTCTTTTTTTTTACCACAATATATTTATCAATAACCAGACAGCCCAATTCGGAATCGCTGAATAATATTGAATAAGTGTGTGATTTTTTTTTTTTCATCGATCGTTCTTATTAACTTTAAAAAAAAAAAAAAATTCCATCGCTGAATTTTTATATTCTTCAATCGCAGACGCAAACACATGGCTTGACTCATCGTATGAGCTTCAAAGTCATTCTCATTATTACAAAGTTAATGCAAAATCTTTGAAGATTCGCTCAAAAAAAAAAAAAAAAAAGATTTTCTATAAAAAAAAATTTCCCGACAGCGAAATAACAAATTTTATAATATTTCTTGCAAATTTTAAAAGCCAAAATATAAAAAAAAAAAAAAATCCTCCTGTGTCAATCATCGTCTTTTCGTCTTGTCGAGCAAAAATCGGCAAGAAAATTTTTGAAGCTAAAAAAAAAATCAAATGGCTTTTCTCGCCTTTGCACGATCCATTATGAGAATACGATAAAAAAAAAAAAAGAAAAAAAGCTCAACAAGGTTTACGTCCATGACCTCGTGCAAATCGAAAATCGATCACCAAAAAATAAAGATCTCTGAGCTTTGCAAAAAAAAAAAAACAAAAAAAAAAGGCATTAAGAATAATAGAAATTCTGTACAATTTTCAACTGACTTATTTATTACGCCGGGTCCGAATTATTTGCTTACAATTATTTTTGTTTTTTTTTTTTGTTGTCAATTAGTCGCGTCGGTTCGACACCTCGAACTTTTGCTGCTATCTTACAATGATCACGCTGCATCTTGGATAATGAATATATATATATATATTTGAATGAAAATCCAGCGTGACTTGCACCGCAATAGGGAAATTAATGGATTTTAAAATCTACAAAAATTACTCCATCAAATTATTCGAGATGATAAAAACAACATAGTGGTCATCTACGTGACTTAAAAAAAAAAAAAAAAAACTCAGTCATAATGCCAGAAGGTAAATAATTATCGTATTTAAATTAATGACGTTTTCGAGACCGAATAAACGGTTCGAATGTCAATGAAAATAATAATCGCAGTTTGAATAAAAATTTGGCAACGAAATCGAAATAATGGATCGAAGTAGATGGGATGAGAGAAAGATTGGAAGCAAAAAAAAAAAAAAAGAAACTCATTCATAATGCCAGAAGGTAATTCTACACGTCCAATTTGATTATTTTGTAAATAATTATCGTATTTAAATTAATGACGTTTTCGATACCGAATAGACGGTTCGAATGTCAATGAAAATAATAATCGCAGTTTGAATAACAATTTGGCAACGAAATCGAAATAATGGATCGAAGTAGATGGGATGAGAGAAAGATTGGCAGAAAAAAAAAACGATTACGGATTACCAAATGCGTGTACCTTTTCATGACTGCCGAGGCTCGTCAAAAAAAAATCTGTTATAATTACTGACTGTCGAAAGGTTTGATGAGTTTTTTTTTTTTATTTTTATTTTCAGGGCGACGAATATTTTAGTCTATTTTGACGGTCGAGTAAATTTTGCGGACAAAGGCGTTAGTGCCAATGTATCCAACAGTGCCGCACATTATACCCAGAGCTAAACTGAATAATGCCATATAGCCAAAGTAGAATGCAGTTTGGAAGAGGCCGTACATTCTGAAACAAAATAAAAGATAAATAAAGATTTGGAGACTTTTTTAATTTTAGAAAATTATCCTAAAATCCAACACAGGAATACTCTGATGAAAAGTGCAAAATTTTTGTGACGATAATTTTTTTTAGGCAAGTTGTGTAATTTTTATTTAAAATTCCATTAGTTTATGAGAAAGTTGACATTTTTTTTCAATTTTGGGGTAGTTTAACCCTGGGGTGGTATATTGCCAATGAGTATTATTTTTCGCCCTTGAGTTTCATTAAAATCGACTGAGCAGTTTCAAGCAAATTTTTTCAACATTTTTTACTTAAAATTTCGGGTTACCCCTTAAATGTTAATTGACGATAAAAAAAACAAGTCTCTCAGATTTTTGAGTTCTACAATCAAGAATGGCGGAATTGGCGAGAGAAAAAATGTTTTTCTGAGTGATGTAAAATTTAAACGAATTTTATATTTATATAAAAAAAAAAAAAAATTATCTAACAATAGATAGAGCAATGTTAATAATTTTACACTTACTTTGTTTTGAAGAAAAAGTAGTAAAATGAATAAACGTATACATAGCCAGCAGTTGACGCAGCAGCTAAGAAACTCGTCCATTGCCTGTAAATTAATTATTGAGATAATTAAATAAAAATATTCGAGCAATTATCAAAATTAATTTGATCCTCCATAGAATATGATTATTATTATTTTTAAGTATTATTACCATCTGTAATCCTCGGCATTAAGGAGAAAATATGTGCAAACGATTGTCACGCAGACAGTAACAATCATCAATATGACGAATACGAGTAACATGAAACCGTAAACGTAATAAATTTTGTACGCCCAAAAAGATGTAAAAATGAAGTACCTGCGAATGAAAATAGAGAATGGAGGCAAAGAAAAAAAGGATTAAAAGTATTTTTGGAAAAGAAAAAAAAGATATATATTTGTTAGAAGAAAAAAATGCTTACATTTCGATGAAAATTGAGCCAAATGGAAGAATTCCACCGAGCATTATAATCACGAGAGGTTCCATGAACCATTTTTTTTCAGGTATCGGTCTTGGCACTGCATTTACTCTGCATGGTGCATCAGGCGTGCCAGCAAGGTTACGACCCAGAATAGTGCCAACCAGAGTTAAGGGCAAAATTACAAAAATGCAAATACACGTCACAGCGACCTGAAAAAAAAATGTATTATTATTTGATTGTGCAAAAGTAATTGAGAGATTTTTTAAATATTTTTTTCGATTCTGCTTAACTCACCATTGAGCCAAATGGAATTGCACGGCTGGCGTGATAATACATGGCGATGAAATTTATGAAAAATGCCGTACCACAAACCATAACTGGCAACATAAATGCGCTAAGCAACATTTGCTTTATCCAGACTCGTCCACCCATACGGGCGTACAAACCACCACCGGCGTATCCATTTATTGGCGATGTTGCGGCATACATGAAAATTGCGGTTGAAAGCATCGAACCACGCTCGGTGTAGAGTTCACCCAAAATCGCAAATATTATTACGCTGAATACGACGACTGTCACCTTTTGTAATACATCAGAATTCATTTTTAGCACAATTTATTTTTATTTTTTATTTTTTAATGAGTTGAAGATAATTGTTTGATTACTCAATTGGTTCATCAAAATTCAATCAATAAATAAATTCTAAAAGACAGATTTATTGATCCATTGAGAGACTAATTGATTAAGGATTATAATGAATTTAACAAAATCCTTAAATTTAATTAAATCATAGAGAATTTCATAAATTTAATTAAAATATAGAGAATTTCATAAATTTAATTAAAATATAGAGAATTTCATAAATTCAATTAAAATATAGAGAATTTCATAAATTTAATCAAAATATAGAGAATTTCATAAATTTTGGTTTCCATGGAAGGGCTCATTTATTACACTTCCAATATGTCAAAATTCACTCATGACCATGCCGAGGCCAGGCCGAGGGGGAGGGAGGTATTTTGGAAAAAATACTTCCGGTATTCCGGAGCACGAAGACTTCGTATTTCAAAAGTATACAATTTTAGTGGAAATTACCAGAAATACATTTGTATTTTTCATGTTACTCTCTCTAAATTCTTCCTAGGGTTACCCTGGGTCACGAGGGTACATTTGCAAAGGAACTGCCGTGAGTTTCATGATTTCTTGATCGCATATTGAATTCTTTTGTCAAATATATTCGTCTCCATAATTGATGAGATCAAAACGATCTCCTTTATCATAAAAAAAAAAAAACTTTACTTACCTTTACAGGGCAAACTTTACAGGGCATATCGAATATTTTCTCTATTAATGGTGGTTTTTTTTTTTTTCAACCAATTATCCTCAATCAATTTTTTACTTCTCGTTAAAACTTTGCCGAAAGTCTTTTGGCGATAAAAATTTATTACAAACCTGATAACCAGCACCGACAAGTGCAGAAAACACGATTGGATTACTGGCCGGCCTAAAAACATCACCGTGGACTTGTTTCCAGCCATATTCATCGCCCAAATCTCTCTCCATATCGTCCATTTCTTCATCGCGACTATATCGCGCATAATCTTTTCTCAATGTTCTCATGAGAATCATCGAGACTAATCCCACGAGAAACATTACCATCATGAAACTGTTGAATATACTGAACCAGTGAATCTGTGTTAAAAAAAAAAAAGAAAATTTATTATTTATTTTTGTCAATATGAGCGATTCAGTTTAAAATAATCGTACAAAGACCGTAAAAATTCGAGAGAAAATTTTTCAATAGTATTCAGTGAATGTTGAGATTTCAAGAAAAAAATAACAGGTGACATGACTGACGTATAGAAAAATTTGGCTAAACTGTTATTTTTGACGAAATTTTAACTTTCCCCGAATAACATTATTTATCATTTTTCTTAATATAAAAAATTAATGATATTTTATTCGATGAATTAGAAATACTAAATATGATACTCACTCTGTGCTGGAAGAAATTTGGATCCAAATATTTGTCAAATCTGTCCTCGTACTTAACATTACTCTTTCGCCAATTAACTTCGTAACTGAAGGATATTTGAGCGTCAGTCACCAGCTTTACTTTATTTTCGCTCGTCAAATTAACATCGACTATTTGATTCCCATTGTAACCTATGTCTAATTTTTTGTGCGTCCAGATGTAATAAGAAATTACTCCGTTATTCTCTTCCGGTTCGCCGACGACTCCTGTAAAAATAAAAATCATTAATATTCTGATGAAATATTTTATAATTATGATCGGCGTCGTGATAAAAAATAATTTAAAAAATGAAAATTCAATTCCCCATAAATACTGTGGCCAAGCTAACGAAATTAATTGCAATATTTGACGATTTGAAGATTTTCACCCCACAATTTTTGAGAATTTCGGTTTTACGATTATTAATGACATCTTACCCCATATTGGCAGATTGTCAATATACATTTGGTACCAATATTGATTTTTAACTGCGTAGATAAAAGCTTTTTGCTTCTCTTCAATGAGAGATATTGCGCAGTATTGTGTTTTTGCCACATCGCCTGAAAGAATAAATCGTGTATTATAGAATTATTATTTTTATTATTGCCTGAAATTTATACAATCTTTGATAAAATTATTTTATTGAGCTTGAAAAGGATTTTCGTTTTTTTTCTTTACTTTTAAATTCGATGTCGAGCCCACTGAGCTTCAGCTCTATACCCTGAAGAGCCTCGGAGAGAGTTTCGTGATAATGATCGATAACGGGTTTTACCCCTCGACAAAAAGGCAGAGAATAGTACGAGTACGTCTCTTGCCTGTTGTGATAAGGACCCACCGTACTCATCCATAGAACAACTTCCTCGTTGTCTTTGTACTGATTGGAAAAAAAAAAAAGTAAAATCAAAATAATCGAGAGTAAATTTTCTCGACGACAACGAAAATTTTACTTCACAAGATTAAGGTGAGATTCAATCTTGTAAAAGTATTAATTGTTATGAGATACATTTTGTACAATTGTCAAAGTGCTCAAAGCACTGGGAAGATATTACAAAAATAAATTAAAAATTTAGAGAGGAATTTTTACGGAATGACAAAAAGAACTTCCTCGTTGTCTTTGTACTGGTTGGAAAAAATAAAAAAAAAGTAAAATCAAAATAATCGAGAATAAATTTGCTCGACGAAAAGAAAAATCTTACTTTAGAAGATTAAGGTGAAATTCAATCTTGTAAAAGTATTAATTGTGATGAGATAATATAAATAATATAAAGAGAAGGACCGATCGATGGAATAAAATCCTTTAAATAAAAAATTTAGAATAAAACCAGGAAATTAGTCGCTAGAACAAAAAATGATTTAATTTCTGTTGACTGAAGAAAAAAAAAACGTAATATTTTCCTACACTGACAAAAAGCAGCGACAAGAGCAGCGAGCTAAAATTCAAGAGTTTTGTAAGCCCTACAGAACCTAAAAAATTGAAACGACCAATATTTGAAAATATCGACTATAAAAAAGTAAATAAACGTAAATGAAAATTATCGTAATTGAAAAAAAGGCCCAAAAAAACAATTACAAGATATAAATAATATAAAGAGGAGAGAATTGAACGATGGAACATTTGATCGAATTCGAAATTCGAATGAATTGGAAAAAAAAAAATGATGAAAAATTCAAGATGAAAGATTGATGAAATGGAATATTATTATAAGAGCGAGAGGTAAAAAATTACTCACAATATGATTGTGCTCATCCGTGTGGACCAGGGGGAGTAGGCAAAGTGCCAAAAGGCTAAGAATTTGACGTGTCAGGCGCATTATGTCGATACAACGTGCTATTACGATTATTCACGTGAAAAGCGCCTCGGACAGTTTGTGCTTACGAATACAAGAAAATCCGGCGGCTATGAGGCCCCATAGATTTTCCAAAATATCATGAAAAATCAAAGATATCCACGAGCTTTCCACTTTTGCAAAATTGACACACAAATCACACGCACACACCACCAATTGTCCAACTTCGGAAAGCGCCGCTGTTACATAGGCTATATGTTTTTATTTATTGCCACGTCAGATGGCTCTGCGTATCAGAATCGGCGCGCGATATTTGTATCATTATTATAGGCAGTAGGAATTACTTTTTTTTTAAATCTAGGCTCGATTTTCCGATTGAAAAGAAAAATCTCTGTTTATTAACAACATATTCAAAACAGCAATATTTAAATTATAAATAAAAAATTTCGTATATTATTATTTTATTTTATATTGATAATTTTATGTATTATAAACTATATACGTATTGACAAATTTTTACGCTTTTATTTTTAATGCAATGTGGACAAGAGGAGGAGGACACAATTCTCAATTTATTTTATTAATTAAAATTAATAAATACAGATATCGAATTATATGGAATTTAAGAATGGAAATTTCCAACATTTTACTTTCTATGATAATTATTCTTCGTATTCGTATAAAAATAATCTTATATAACTACATTGCCTCGTGTCGATAAAAAAAAATTGTATCAAGTTGAGCGACTCGACCTACAGATGGCGCTGGGTGTACAATTCTGAAAACTTTCAGTATCGAGAGACGTCGCGAGTAATCAAGATGTTTCTTTTTCCGGCCATACTGTGGCGCGGAGTAGCCGAGTAGTCCAAATATGCCACATCAGTTACATGCACACGTCATTTCCGGCGCGTTATCTGTCAGCTGAACATCTAAAAATCATATATTTCTCAATGACAACGGAAAGCAATGAATAAATTTATCTCATTATCGTTAATTATATCGCTAAATATGATTTAAAAAATTCATCACTGTGATAATATAATGAAAAATGGCGGATCAAGTTATTTTGATTTGGGTAGTTGAAACGTGTTGGCGAGCTGTAAAAACTCGTGGAGTGGTTTCACAATCGTGAAATGTTCACGTATTCACGTGTCAATGAAATGCGCATGCGCGTTCATATTTGTGTGTATAGGACCAGTTTGGATAAGTCAACCGACGACGTTACACGTATAGACGACGTCGCATCGACGCATTCGCGATCCCCTCGTTCGGTGTCAAGCCAAAAAGAGAAATCCCCCGAAAAATTAACTCGTTATTCGAAATAAAAATACAAGACAGTTGAAACTTCGTAGGAAAAAAAAAAAAAAAAATTATCCATCATGGCACCAAAACAGAGAATGCGCATCGCCAACGAAAAAGCCACCAAGAACATAACCCTGAGGGGCAACGTTCCAAAATCCTCGGTAAGTTTTACCATTGTGATCTTGCGGACACCGACGATGTTCAACAGCTGGCTGTCATGTGCTGTTCTTAAATCCTCGATAAATCGTTCATCATCTTATAAATTATCATATTTTGTCGCTAATAACGTTATTTCCATACTTTCGTTTATATTTTCCGTAAAAGTTTACCGGAAAAGACATTTTTTGGTAGATCGGCCTTTTTTTTTTAGGTTAAACACGACATTTTAACATCTGCTAAACTTTTCTATTTTTTATTTTCGTAATTTTTCACTTGTATCGGAAATACATTTTTTTTAAATAAAAGCTGGCATGAAAATATTTTTTTTGTCATTTTAGGACTTCTAAAAAAAAAAATTGTAACGAAATTTCAAGGTCACTTAGTGCTTACTTCACTGGATTATTTTCATTGATATATTATCTGGAAGAATCTCAAAAGAAACAAAATTTATTTCAATTTTCTCAGGCCCCAAAATTATTGCGACAAAATATTCTCATGGCTTTGTCATATTATTTTTTTGTAGAAAGCACAAGAGGAATCGTCGCCAGTTGGCCCATGGCTACTGGCCCTTTTTATCTTTGTCGTTTGTGGATCTGGTAAGTTTAATTTTTCATCATGAAATATAATAAATTTTCGTTTTTTGTTCACAAACAAAATGTAAACTAATTTAATTGAATTTGAACTAATAATCTTTTTTTTTTTTTTCTCAGCGGTTTTCCAAATAATTCAAAGTATTCGAATGGCGTAAAACTGGTCCTTTTAGTAAACAGCAACATGCATCCAAGCACCAATTTAACCGTTAAGAATAAATGAAGATTTACATCTCCGATCTATATGAAAAAAAAAAAAAAAAAAAAAAAACCAAGAAAAACAAACAAAAAATGAAGAAAAAAAAACATATTCACACTTGACTGAACTCACCGCCGATTTTTAAGTAACTGTTTCTACATTATGAGATATGATGAGGTCCAGAGAGAGGGAAAAAAAAAAAAAAAGTGATTATAGTCCATGGTGAAGACTACTTGGAGAATTAATCGCAACTGCTACTATTACTGATAACGAATTAAATCATGATGACAAGCATCCAACATTTTAGTTCTCTGTCCTGTATTTGGCTCAAACGTTTATTTAGGGGAAAAAAAAATAAGAAAAAAAAAAAAACGTAGCATTTACCAGCGTTTAAATGTAACTTGGACGATTTGTGATTATTGAGTCTGTCGCATCGATGGAAGGAAAAGAAAGAAAAAAAAAAACGAATCATTCTTCAGAGGATTTTTGTTCACGATCATGAAAATGGCATTAGGGTCAAATTGATGATCCATTATAAATCGCAATCTTCTACTTTATCTTACTGTAAGGACCGTGTAATCACAGCGATGATAATACGTGAATATAAAGAAAAAAAAAAATTAAACAAATGGTCTCTGGCTGGGACTGGAATGGGTGAAATATTTTCGGATATTGCAAATAGCAGCAAGAGTTCTTCCATTGATGTTTCACGTAGCTAAAAGTTGTATATAAGTAATAGAGTATATTATTATATATTATATATTCGTCCTGAGCATTCCACTCGAAAGTCAGCGGGAGCACTTTTGCTTTTCATTGATTTTCATGCGATATGCTAATTAACGCATTATCGAGACGACATTTTAAAAAGATCTTTCAATTCTCGATACTTTCACGTGTATTTGCTACTAATATTCATTGTCTACGTTAATAAAGTATATTGTCAATAATTTCGATTTATCAAAATCGTTTGTGTTTATTTTGATCAGCCCTTATCGTCGAGAGAGTGAGTACGTTCATTTCAATCGCCACACACACACACACATATATATATATATATATATATATATATATATAATATATGGCTTATATTGTTGTTCCTCAAATCAGTTTTTCCAGTCTCCTAATACAACATTAATTTGACTGTTAATTGTCTTAATTAAGAATATTTAACGTTACAGGTGTACATTTTTTATTAAACGGTTTAAACTACCCGCGTTTCTTGCAATTCGAAAAGACCGGAAGCTTCTGATTATCTTGCAAGAGCAGCTTCCGCTTCTAGACACGCGATGCACCTTTATTGAGATTAATTTTTTGGAAGATGTCAAATGACGGTCACATGACCGTTCAAATGATGTCAAAATCGCCGATTGCGTATCGAGCTTAAATGTCCAAGTTTACGTTACACACACGTTAACTTTTGCAATATTCAAAGCTCATTAATTAGTGATATAATTATAATGTTTAGAGGATGATTTTGAAAACTCAAAGTTGAATTTAACACGATTAAAATTTAAATAAACAAAATTTTTCAAGAAATGGAGAAAAGGTTCGTTTGAAATGCGGATATGACGCATCGTCAAGAAACGACCTGCGCGCGTATGCCTAACGCAACTTCCGGTAATGGGGGAAAAAAAAAAAAAAAAAAAAAAACGATAAATCAGCGAAGATTGGGCGAGGTGAGGGCTCGTGAATTTCTCCATCTGCACATCAGTTAGCGGCAAATGGTGAGTGAGAGAAGAGTTAACAGAGAGAATCAAATCGTTGCTTTACCAAAATATAAATATATACATAAAAACACACGCACACACATTCATAAAAGATCAAACAAAATGGCTGCTCTGACGCTCATCGCGATATTGCCACGCTACGACTTTCCGACATTTCAACAAATTCACACAGTTTGCTCGTCCCGTTTACCCTAGCATTTTCTCAATTATTAAAAGCATAGAGCATTTATTTGAAAAATAGAAAAAGAAAAAAAACGATTCTATCAGTTCACAAAGAGAATTCATGACTAGAAAAAGAAAAACGTGTAGAGATTTAAAAAAAAAAAAAAGACGTTTCGGCATGAGACGTAAAGAAATTTTTTGGAACGCTCCTGTTGCTGGTGCTGCTGTTGCGGGGTAAAAAAAAGGCTTGCCTCTCGTCGTTTTCGTTTTTTTTTTTCTGCGCATTCACACCGGCCATGCCGTTTTCCGCAATGGCGGTATAGCACTCGGTTAAGCTGAGCTGTGGTGGGACTTTAGCGTCGTGATAAACGTGAGTACCGAGTATATTTAACCAAAAAATTATCACGAAGTTTTCATTAATTTTTCGTCAACTTTGCCGCATATTTTCGTAAAGTTCGATCAATTTTTTTATTGCCCCTTTTTTCATCTTCACCGATCACGTTTTTTTTTTTTTTTTCGTTCTTTTCTTTTCACCCGCCCCTTCGCTCGTACCGGAAGTCCCGAGACAATCCATTCTTTTTCTTTGCTATTCTCCTTTTTTAAGTCGTTCAAAAATCCATCAATCACCATTTCACTGGATTATCGACCAACCTCGTCATAGTCCGAATCTGTTACATGATAATCTTATTTGAAACGAGAGCTTTGCGAAAATCAAATTATCATGTCTCGAATAGTTTAGCTAGAAATGAAAAAATTCTTTCAGCCTCGTTTTGTTCATGAAATATTCGACGGTTTTTGCACAATGGCAATTTTTTTTTTCACGTTTTTAGGTTAGAAATTATTCTTCACGAGGAATTTAGTTCTCAATTTTCCCGCTGCGTTTTTTGGGCGGCTTTTGCAATCGATACGTTATTATTAATTTGAGAACTTTATTTTATTTTTTCATTTCATTTTTCTTTTATTTATTTTTTTCTCGTGTTCTTAATAACGCGTTCGTCTTGTATTCAATTCACAAGGTCATCGTAACGGTCACAAGGGATGCTCCCCCTCCCCTTTGTAGTCCAATGGGGTCCGTCAATTTCATGATGGATCATTTTTATTATTATTTCAAGAATTATTTTGATACACGAAGACCTTTTGAAGAATTTGTAACTTTTAGATGAACCTCGATGTTTTGCGAAGTAAAAAAATTAATTCACCGTTTTTTTTTTTAATTTCTTCTATTTGACTATTATTTCAATAGTTATTCTGAGGAACGAGAATTTTTTTGAAAAATTATTAGATTTTAGAGAAATTATTTGATTATTATTTCAATAGTTATTGTGAGGAACGAGGATTTTTTTTTAAGAATTATTAGATTTTAGAGAAATTATTTGATTATTATTTCAATAGTTATTCTGAGGAACAAGGATTTTTTAAACAATTACAAGGTTTTAGGGAAATTCTAAAAATTCTAAAAACACCAAATTATATTTGAAGTTTTTTTGAGGATAAGATCTTGAATTATTAACATCGAGCAAATTCTTGTATTGTTGTATTTTATAATTATTTTTTTTTATCTTAGACTTATTTTTCCAGAATATAATATTAATTTAAGGATTTTCACGCATGGGATCGAATTTTTGGACTTTCCTTCGCGATAAATTTCCTACTTTTTTTCTGGTTTTTTTTTTTTTGTTTTAAATCTTTTTTTATCATTTCGAGGGTACGAATTTGCAGTTTAAGTTGTTTCATCAAAGTCGACTAATTAGTTCAAGTTTGAATTCGATGTAGGTCATTGTAATGAAGGACAAATTCTCACCTTGTAGCCAAATATGGTTGAGTTGCGCAATTCTGTAGCAAATCACATTTATGGTATTTATTGTGTCGAATAATATGGGAGAGTTAAAAAAATTAAATGAAAACTAATCAATTGAATGTTTTATAACGAAGATTCAGTATCGTAATTTTCTAGCTATTTATAGAAATAAAATGAATAAATGAATATTTTTTTAGTATCCTTTTTCTTATGTTTAATTTATCGGTGAAAATGAAATAATTATAAAACTATCATTAGATTTATAATTCTAATAAGAAATGTTGTTTTAATTGTTGAAAATCTAATCAGTAAATTAATTTCAGTCCATGCCAGGATTTTTAATGCGCATTTCTCACCGTTTCGCACTAATTGCGTTAAGCATTTGGAGGTGAAAGTCGATAAACTTGAACTCCACGAAAAAATATTAATAGCGCTCCTTTTGAGAAATTAATAAAAATTATAAAAGTAAAAATTATAACTATAAAAGTATCATTAGGTTTATAAATCTAATAAGAAATGCTGTTTTAATTGTTGAAAATCTAATCAGTAAATCAATTTCAGTCCATTCCAGGATTTTTAATGCGCATTTCTCACCGTTTCGCACTAATTGCGTTAAGCATTTGGAGGTGAAAGTCGATAAACTTGAACTCCACAAAAAAATATCAATAGCGCTCCTTTTGAGAAATTAATAAAAATGAGATCTGTTAACAAAATTAATTATATCTAATTATCTGCAGATGTGCAGAGAATTAAAAAAAAAAATCGTGAATTCTCAATTAATATTTAAAAAAATGTATTGTTTTTTTTTTAGCTTAGGCATCGTCTGAATGGACAACCAGTCGGGTGCTACAGAAGTGGGAGGTTTTTCGATGATCGAATCGTCCGGAATCGCAGATATCTCTGACGTACCGGATTTGGAGGTATCCGAATCTACCGGTTTGAGTCCTCTAACATCCTCGTTGGATCATCATCTGACTCTCCAGGAGGACAATTTGTCCCCCACGAGAGACGTCAACATGGGCATCGAAAACACCTGGTCAGTTGACAAAAAAGAATTTGTTGGAGTTTTCGAAAAATCCATATTATTTACGATTTATAAAATTATCGTATAAAATAGAACAGAAATTTATCGAAAAACTCGAGATGTTTAAAAAAAAAAAAAAAATCAACGAATTTGTATTTTATATAAATGATGTCTAAATTTCAGTTTTTTTTTTTTTTGTGGATTTTTGGAATTTTTTTTTCTTCATCCGCGAGCAGGAGTCATGGAAATTATCAATTTACTCAGCTAAATTTATTCCACCAATGCACACGATCATATAAGACACGAATTTAAAATTCGTAAAACAATTTATATGGAATTTGAATAAAATTTTCAACAGGACCGAAGCTAATAGTTCGGCATCGGATTATGCAATTCCTCTGCCACCACCGCCAAGTTTTGATGATTTTGCGGATGTCGGTGGTGATACGATGGCAGTCGACACTGGAGGTTCCGGTGGTGCTGGATTAGGTCCTTTTTTACCACCAAGCTCAGCCCTCAATAATTTATTCACCGACACTTCGGACATTCAGGATGATTCGGTGATTGGTTAGTAAATTTTAATCATTTCCATACAATGTGAAAAATCCTTCGAAAGTCCTTCGGAAAACTCCTAAAAAATTGTCAATATACTTTGAACTTTGTAGAATTTATTTTACTTCATTTTGGATTTATAAAAAAATAAGTTTAGTATCATTTAATTATCGGAGAGTAATCAATAATTGGAGAATTATTTTTTACGGTCGAATATTGTTTAATTTTTTTTACGAAAAACTTTTGAAAATTAAAAATTGTCTTCTGTTAAAGCTTTGAATATTTTTTTCATTTTTATTATTTATTGTGAGCCAATTGAAAAAAATATTACATTGTAGCTGATCGATTTGACATGGAATGGCCCATACATTGAAAAATATATTTTCATTTAAATCCGTTCCGGTTGATTAACGATCAAATTATTTGACATTGAAATAATATTTACAGAGGTCACGACACCAGCGGGTGTTTGCGGTCTTCGTAATCTCGGCAATACTTGCTTCATGGCCGCTGGTCTGCAATGTCTCACTGCGACTTTGCCGGTATTGCGACATTTTTTGGAATTGCACCAAAGAGGGGAAAAACTGCCACCTCCAGGATCATTGATGGCTCATTTTAGTTCATTACTAAGTAAAATGTGGTCCGGACAATACAGCGTTGTCAAGCCTACGGAATTCAAGCAGACACTTGGCGCGTATCATTCACAATTCAAGGATTATCGACAGGTAATTATTAATTATTAATGAAATTTATCAACGATGAAAAAATCCCATTCAGTCTCATTTCCACCATTTCTTTTTTCCATCTAATTTTTTTGTTCCGAACTTTCTTCAAGATTTTTGGAAAACGCTAAAATTTCACTTTATGCAGAATTAAAAATTGCTTCCGTTTAGGGTTAACATGTGAGATTATTTTTTCTTTTTCACCCGTCGATGAGAGTTATCTCGTTTTAATTTGAATTATTTCGAAAATTGTATCAATAATGGGGCATTTTTTTTTTGTTTAAAAAAAAAAAAAATTGCAGCACGACTGTCAAGAATTTCTCGCCCTCTTGCTCGACTCTCTGCACGAACAAATGAATACAGCAAAATCTGCAAAGGGCTGCCAAGTACCAGCAACAAATACTACGACGACTGCCAATTCAATAAGTTCGAATAAAAATGATGAAGCTGCTGCCTCTGTTGGCGGAAGTGAAATTGCCTCGTTGGACACGTCTGATGTCACTGCCCCTGATAATTACAACGTTCTTGAGGATTTTATGGACACTTACGATCATCCATCGACGCCTGAATGTCCAAACAGTCCAAATATAACGATGGCTGGCTCACCAAGTGGTCAGTATGAATTTTATTAATTACTTTTAGCTTCATGTCTTTTGTCTGAGACTATAATTGATATATTTTGTATATTTACTTAATGTCTTAATGTCCAACATGACAAAAATTCAGCGTAAAATTTAATTTTGTCGAAATCTCAACATTTCTAGTTTATATTCGACTTAATTAATTTAATAATTAATTTATTAAATACTTAATTATAATTTTTCATAGAAAAATTTGTGGCTAAAAATGTCACGAAATAATTAAAATCAAATAATTAAATTTCCATAAAATAATTGTTTTTTTTTTTTCAGGCTTAGATTCGCCACTGCGAGAATTTCGAGAAATGGCAGAGAACGATTGCACGCCAATATCGCCATGTGGCTCACCTCTGAACGATGAGGACGATGATGAGACTCTCGATTCTGACGAAATTGTCGACACAAAATCAAGTTTTATTCTTAACAAGACCCACGATAATAGCGAAGATTCAACATTTATTCAAACAAAATCGTCAAAATATGAAAGAAACGCTGCTATTTATGATATTTTCAAAGAGGCAAAAACGAGTAATGCAAATTTTCTCGTTAATCAGCAAGAATGTAACAATGAGATACATTATGATTCGCAAAAATATCCAAAGGATAATTTAATGCGACGAATGGCATTGGATAATTCAAATTTAATGGAAAATCATGATTTTGATAATAAAATATTGTGCATTAAGAGGATAAAGGAGATTAATGTACAAAAGAGCAATTGCAGCCTTGATTGTGTCTCAAGCGGTTCGGACACAGAGTGTGATAGCGGCTTGGAAAAGTGCAATGTCAAAAGAATGAGACTCGAGGATCATGAAAAAAATTACAGACGAGATGATTTTGGCACAAGTGAAATTCAGTGTACGAGATTATTGCAAAATGGGGAATGTGGCGCGATTGCCGCACAGGATGAAGTCGAGGCTGACAAACACTGGGCGAAACATTTACGATCTAATCGTAGCGTTATCGTCGATACATTCCAGGGTCAGTTCAAAAGCACGGTAAGCGATGAATTTTCATATAATTGTGAAAAAAATTCTTTGCGATTTAAGTAAATTTGATTGGATGAAAGAAAAATATTACTAGCGATATTTTTTGAGTATCTTATAATTAATATTAATTCCTACAAAGGAGAATGCATTTTAAGGTATTATTGGTGATCATCCATAAATATTCCGAGCAAACTCCTAAAATTAAAAAATGTGGATCGATAATCCTCCTTGTCCCATCGAGAATCAGGGCACAGGGCTCTTTCTATCCCACACGATTAACCCCATCGCAGTGTGACGATATGTCATAGCGCATAAGTGGGCATTTTTTTTCCGCCCATAGATGTGTTAGGGGTTAAGGGGACAGTTAAGGGAATAATCATAATTTTTTTTTTCTTAAACTAATTTTTATAAATTATTATTTGCCATAATTGTCAGTGGAGCAAGAAGATAAAATATATTTAAGTTTTTTTTGATTTTCTAATTTTTCAATCATGATATCTGCAGAGGATTAAATTTTAATAAAAAAAAACGTAAAGTCAATTATCCGATTATTTCAGGTAGTTTGTGCAGTTTGCAAACACGTATCCGTCACGTACGAGCCATTTATGTATCTATCGGTACCTTTGCCACATGCGATGGAACGACAATTGAGCGTAACTTACATACCAGCTAATAACGATCCGTCCATAAGATGTGTCGTATCACTTAACAAACAGTCAAGAATTGGCAAACTCAAGGAAGAATTGCTCAAGACATTGGGCAAAGAGGATGTACCAACGAGCAATGTTGCACTCGCTGAAGTTCTTGAAAATCACATAGCAAGGATATTGGTGAGATTTTTATTTTTATTTTATTTTTAATCAATTTATTATATATATATGCTCGATGCATGACGGAGGGTCAAGAAGGTGGTATATCGCGTAGTATCGATAGCCGTCGATACTGCCCTCCAAGATAAATAAACAATGGAAGAACACTCTCGTAACGTAACGACCAAGTCACGGGGCTACATTCCATTGAACATCGACCCTTAAATTGCAAACATTTGCGCATTTTCTATTAGAATTCCGTTTTTTTTTTAACTCTCTTAGTTTCTTTTCGGATGAATTTCATTTTTTTATCCCCTTTTTTTGAGGGGGAAGAATTTCGGGGGTAAAAATATGTACAATTGTAGGGATGAGCCCTTATATGCCAAATTTCCCCTTCATTCTGAAAGATGAAAAAATTTCCACGTTGTGTATTTGCACCAGTTTGCCATTTAAGGGTTAAAATAAGAATTAAGACGAGGTGAAAAGACTATGGTTTTTTCTCATTCCGTCATCATCTCACCCCGTCTTAAGGCCCATACTCGCTTTACCTGCTGTGATTGAAAATGAAAAATGAGCAAAAAAAAAATTGAGATGAGATAAAGAAATTAGCAAAGATAAAAAAATTAGCAAATAAAGGAAAACAAAATTAATAAATTATGCGCTATTTAAAGGACGACAATTCACTGCTTCGATACGTAAACGACACAAATCGTTCGATATACGCATTCGAATTGTCTGATCCACCGGATGCTGATACGTCGATAATCGATGGTGGGGGAGATCGAATTACGGAAACCGAACCATGTCAAAATGGGGCAAGTACAGGCGAGGAAATAGCACCTTGCACGATTTGCCTCGAAGAATTGGACGGTGATCTCAAACGACACAGTGGAAATAATTGCAGTTTCATAATGTGCGATCCTTGCATAGAGGTGAGAATTTTAAGTTTCTACGTTGACTGATAAAATTATTAAAGTTTATGGTTAAAACTTTTCTCTTGGCCAAAAATAAAAATTCTTCCAAAATGCTTGTAGAAAAAAATTAAATTGAAAAAAAAAAAAAAAAACACTATTTTCATTTCGTAAAAATTGAGAAATTATTCCCAATGATGAAAACGGCAGTGTCAATCTCGCAGTTGGGGTATACATGCAAGGCACTTGGTTGTCATTTTTTTTTCTACCTCGGGAAGGTCTGAGAAAAGGTCACTTGAACGTTCTAGCCGGACGGCATTGTAAAATTGCGCGCGGGAACCAGAAAAAGCTTGGCCATTGTCTATTATTCCGGGGATGCTCGTTTACGAGCGGAGGTGACTAAGTGCCAAGATGGAAACTCGCGTGACCCGCAATTTGAGTATAATCTGCCGAGCCGGAACTCTCAAAGGGATCCGGAACTCAATTCAGACTAGTCTGACACTGCTGTATACCTGAGGGAAAATTTTTTTTTATTAAAATTTTTCAAATTTTTCAATATATCTCATTTCTCAACTATTTTTCCATCATAAAATTTAATAATCTTTATTTTTATCGCAATATTTTGATAATTGAATTTTAAAAAATTAAACAAGCTTTTAATTATATGGATTTTTTAAAAGTTTTTTCCACAAATTCGTTCTCGTTCATTTCCTGTCGTGTGTTTGATTTTTCATAATTTTTATTATTTTTTTTATTTTTTGATTTGTCACAAAATTTTCATTCTTTCATTCGATAATGTTGAAATTTTTTATTATATATATATATATATATATATATATATATATAATTAAATGAAAATACAAAGAAAAAATCATTTGGCCATCGACAGAGAGAAAGTATCGAATGACATTTGTGAAATAAGCTAAATTGAGAACTGAGAGAGCAGTCCGTATTATCCAACAGAATTACTTCAAGAGCCAAACGGAACCAGGAGTGTGTCCAGTTTGTTCGAAATCTGTCGTATCCTCGTCTTTCACGAAGATCGATCAAACCGGAAGACCAAGGCCAGCAGTGAGAATTTTAAATGTTCCGCTTGTATTGAGGCACGACACGAATGAAGCTACGAACAATCGAAAAAGCACGAAACTCTTTGGTTATCCGCATTTGGTAAAATTACCGTCACGTGTCAATGCCAAGGATCTTCACGAAGTTGTCAAACGAGTCGTACCACAGGAGGAAAGTTACACGATACATTTTGTGACTGGACAGGTTTGTGGAATTTTTTTGTTTCCTCCTAATTTTATATAACCGATAAGATCGAATGACAAAAGTAAATTTGCTTCAAGTGGTGAGTGAGTTTGGAAAACTCTCACGGCAAAATGATTTTAGTCATTTTTATTTAGTTTTCATTGTTTTCTTTAATTTTTGGTGATTTATTTTTGTTCAAAGTAAATAGAGTTTTAGTTTTTTTTTTTTTTTCGTAGAAACCAGCAAAGTTTTATTAAAATTCGTTTGTCGAAGCTTTTTTTTGTAAATATTTATTTCGATCGATTTAATTCGATTAACGATTGAATTCGATTCGATTGTGTCGAATAAAAATTAGGATAATCCCGTATATTTTCGATTATCCGAAAGATAAATATTACTAGGGCGTGTCTCTGGAGCATATCTAGTCATTAATTCATATAATGGAGAATGTATCTTAAGGTGTTATTCGGTTATTATCCTTAAATACCCGTAAGCAAACTCCTAGAAAAATCGTGGATCGATAATCCTCCTTGTCTCACCAGAAATCAGGGTACAGGGCTCTATCTATCCCACACGATGAATAAAAATAAATTAAAAAGAAAAACGGTTTTTTTTTTTAAACAGCCGAGGGTCGTCCGAGTTAAACGGACTGAACAAAGAAACGAAATTTTAATAATCTTTCAAAAATGCATACGTAAATTTAAAAAATCTTTAACTGTTCTTATTTTTATAAATTATAATTTCGATATGATAATATTATTTTGAGTTATATTAATTTTATTATTATTATGTGTAAATTTTTAAATGCATAAAAAAAAATAATAATAAATTATCACAGGGTCATCTATGCTCTCGATGTATGTACACGGCTCACTGTACTGGCTGTAGCGTGCCAGAAAGTGGCATGGTAGCTTTGCAAAATGGCGACACACTCGCTGTTCGTTATACGGAAAATGTTCCAACGGTCGTTCCACCGATTGATCATATAAGCGTTAGCAAGCAACGTCCTCATCATCCATTGTCACTCTATGATTGTCTTCAAGCATTCAGTCAAAGGTAAATTTTAATCGAGAGTACGAATAAATTTAAAGCAAATTATTTTTTTTTTTTAATAAAACAAATTTTTAATATTTATAGCGAAATGTTGGACGAGCACAATCCATGGTTTTGCCCAAAATGTGAGGGAAATCAGTGCGCAACAAAGACGTTAACTGTTCATCGTTATCCCAAGTTCCTTATAGTTTACTTAAAGAGGTGAGTCTTTGATTTTACGTTGTATTTTTTTTTTTTTTTTTTTCAAATCAACAAGTAATCAAAGAAATTATTCATTCTTGATATTGTTTATTGTGAAGAAAAACTTCTTATGCAATAATAATCTTTTGTCATGGCTGCTCTGTGTAATGCTACCACCTCGTAGTCTGAATATCTTTTCCTCTCTCGGTCGATGACCAAAACTGTCAACGACTTTTTTCTAATGTAATATTGAAATTTTGGGAAAAAGGAAGCTGAGAAAAAAAAATTGTTTATTCACTTTGACAATTATTAAAATAAACTATAAAAATAACGAATCGCTTTCTAATTTTTGTATTTTTTTTCTTCATTTCTCGTAGATTCGTATTTTACGAGTGCGTGAGTATGAAATTGGATGACAAGGTGACTTTTCCTCTGGCTGGTCTCCGTGTCGGACGACACTTGTACGATCTTTATGCCTGTGTCTGTCACTTCGGAGGTGAGTTGGTTTATTTGAATTTTGGGCTTTTCAAGCAGCTTCACGCAATTTTTTTTCAGCCATTGTGAAAAATACAAAAATGAACAACAAAAAAAAATCCATCAAACTTGAATGCACCTTAATGTGAAACTTTGAAAAAAGTCTCGATAAAACTTTGACTATCAGAAAAGAATTTAAAAAATAATATTTTTTATCAGATAATTTCAATGAGCGTAATTAGAATATAATTTATGGGATAATTGGGTTTTTTTTTAATCGTCACCAGAACCTTTAAGGGATTTACAAAAAAAAAAAAAAAAACGGCGTGACTGAAATTACATTTTGAGCCTGTACGATTGTATTTTCATAGAAATTATGAAAATTGAGATTATATTTATCATTTAATTTTACGAATTATCGTTGTTGATGAAGAATTTTTTTTTTATTTTTTCATTTTATTTCAGGTGTTTCGGCTGGTCATTATACGGCTTATGCGAAAAATCCACGAACGGACGTCTGGCATTATTACAACGACGAGGCAACCAGCAGGCAAAAGCCACAAGAGGAGGATTACAGCAACGCTTATATATTGTTCTACAGTCGGCAGGGAACAAACACAAAACCGTGCAATATATAAATCTACAATCGTTGGATTGAATGAGCTCGTGAAATGGCAGTTTACTCTACGAGGATCCTCGCAATTTCCTGTTCCACGCGAATTCGTACGAGTTTGAGCCAACCGCGATAAAAAAAGGGTATTTGTTCGTTTTTTTTTTTTAGTTTTTTTAAATTTAACTCAACTTGACAATTCGTGATATCTCGCTCAATGGTGGATCATCAGTGAGCGGGAAAATGCTCGAAATTTATTACCGCGGAGAATGCACGAAATTTTCTCGCGAAGGTCATGCAATTTTTTTCGTGTACGAATGAAACGAAACTCTCCTCGGACGGAAAGAAAAAATTGGAATTATATTTTTTTTCAAAGGTGAAGATTGAAGATTTCAGGAAAATCTTTTACAGGATGCAATTTTCAATTCTGCATCAGGATAAGATAACTTTTTCCCGTGTATCGATGCGCTTGCGAGAGAAAAAAAAAAGATCGAAGGTTCAGGGTGAGGGACAGGCTAAAATGGATGTTTCACATCGCCTTAAGGCGAGGCGAAACTCAGTCGATAAAAAAAAAAAAACGCGTTTTCCCGATATTCTCAGGAGGCGTTGATATTTTAAGCAGAAAAAAATTAGATTTTTGTGCGGAATGAAAAGATGCATGAAAGTCGTAATTTGTTTCGAAATATTATGAATAATTGAGAGAATAGGCAAAAGTGAATTTGTTATCGAGTGAATTCTGAGTTAACCTCGTTGGTGTTTGCGCCATTTTGTGTCGCCACGTTGAGTTACACAGTGCCGTCGGGTCACTGGTGACCCAGGTATAGATCAGAGGGTTAAAATTCTGGAAACTAAAACTTGTTTAGTGAGAATTGATCGCTGTCATTACCATTTTCACTGGCGACGAGTTACAGCCAAGCTATCACGTGGCCCCATCTGTGCCCAATTTCTTCATCCGGGGTTTATCTGGCCTTTGACCCCTTAGGAGGCAAGAAAAATCGGAAAATTGTCCTTGAGATGGCAGGAAAATTGTCCTTGAGACGGCAGGAAAATTGTCCTTGAGACGACTGGAAAATTGTCCTTGAGACGGCAGGAAAATTGTGCTTGAGATGGCAGGAAAATCGTTCGAACGAATTGTACGATAAACGATGCACTCAATGTCGCGTCAATGTCGTTTGTGGTACGAAAATAATGTGCGCATGAGTTCCAAGCATAGAAGCATGAGCGATCCGAGCGAACGAACAGAACAGCGTAAGATAAGTGGAAGGTGAATCACCCCATTCGCGCTCATGGCCCAATAACGGGGGACTGGGAGGCGAATCACCCCATGCAATTTCTATCGCACACGACGCGGATCTCAGGCCCATTCGCACTCATGGCCCAACAACGAGGGACTGGGAGGCGAATCACCCCAAGCATGCCCCTCCCCTGTAGCAATTTGCTCATCGCGGGGCAAATGGTTCGCCCTTGATTCTGTCAATTTGGATATCGATCGAATGGTTGAGGTGCATAAGCGAGATAACTTTGTTCGTTGAGGATCGCTTGCGCGGCCTTACTCAAAGTAGTTTATTTATCTTCGTTCTTTAGTACGCGAACGCCATTTACAATTTGTAGGCTCTGCATCTGCAAAAAAGTTTTCCGAGGTCAAAAATATATAATTTTGGATGACTAAGCTTAGCGACTGTGATCGCGATTTCTTTTTTTTTTTGTAAAGCCAAAGAGTTTCTCACAAATTTCAAAGCTATAACGAACTGATACTTCGTAAGCCCTTAAACTCAAGCTCAGCGGGCTCATAAGATTCATTTTTGTCGTATCCATTTTTACCTCTAGTCCTGTCTCTAGCAATAATCTAATCCACTTACTCAAATGTCACGAGAACGTTTATCGAGACAGCGTATATGTGGACGTGGAATTCTCTTTTACTGAGATAATTCTAACGTTTTTTTTTTTAATCCTGGAGAAAAGTTCAGCTTTCATGGGTTAGAATATTCGTTAACGATACTGAAAATCATTCATTTAGCAATTTAGAAAATTCTGTTCCACCATGAAAAAAAGAAGAAAAAAAAAAATGAAGCCTTACGAAAAGATTGAAAAGATTCTCAGCGGTTTGAAAATTGCATGAAACATAATAAATACGTGCTGTGGATTACGAGATTACGAACAAATGTCTCTCCTTGAGACAATGTTTAGATTGTTCTTATTGTGAATGTGTTTGAAAAAAAAAAAAAGAAACAAAAAAATGTTTAATTTTATTCTTCTCAATGTTGAGCTGTGCCGATGATTTTGCACGCGTAATGCAATATAAAATTTTGCACTCTCGGGTGATCCAAGCAATGAATGAAGCCGATCGAATGACGATTCTGGCAAATAGAAATAACGACAAATAAAAAAGAAAACGAAGAAAGAAGTGAAAGGAAACTCATAACGTAAATGTGATTTGTGAAATCATTGAAATGCTCATTGAGCAGTGCCCGAGACATTGAGAGAGCGTGCGACTGAGTGCTAAATGAAAAACATACAAAAAAAAAAGAAACAGAAGGTTAATGTAAACATCGTGTATCGAATTTGTACGATAGGTGAATATAGATTCGATAAAGAAAAAAAAGAGAAAAAAAAAGAAACCGAAAATAAACGTAATTTATTAGAAAATAAAGGAAGTTGATACAGAGACGTCAAAAATAATTCCTCATCGAATAATCCTCATTTATTTTTTAGATTTTTTAAATTATTTCATCCAGCAGCAGCGATGATTTTTCGATTTTAGCATATTTGGAAATATTTTCAAAAGTATCTTTCGAGTTCGTAACTTTGGCAAAAAAAAAAAACATTCAGCATTCATCGTCTATGATGGACCATAGAAAAGTGATAAAATTCGATTATGGTTCAAATCTGATGTTTAATCTTACAGTCGCTTGAAATTTTAGTACGAAATTAAATTTTAACTTACGTCCTCGAATTCGAGGACGTAAGTTCTCTTGTAAATGGTGGTAAATGGTGGTGGGTGGGTCAAATTATAGATTAAAATAATTTCATTAATCCTCGTGATTTTTTTTTTTACGAGAAAGAAACGAATTTTTTTAAATAAACAATAAAAATCATCGGGTTTACAGTTTATTTTATTAAATTACTTACACATTACTTTTTATTACAAGGAATTTATCTTAACAAACACACACGAATATACATAATTATTGTTGTGTCGTTATCGTGCTACGTCGTAAAAGTATGTTGTACGTCGTTTTTTTTTTTCTTTTTCTTTTATTATTCTTTTCTCGGGTCTCGGATATTATATTTTAGGTACACACGACGCGTCTCGCTCGATAATTCTGCCGAAAGTTATAAAAAAGATGCGATAGTCTTAAAATGCTTACCGGAAACACGCATATACGCGTGCTCGTTGCGTTTCCATGCGCAATTTTTTCTCCTCATCCTCCCACCTCCACCCCATAAATCATCGCAATTTTTTAAATCGCGAGTTTTTTTTTTTTTTCTTCATTAAAGCGACCGTAAAATTGCGCGTCTCGATATTTACATAAATTCTTCCGATGCTAGCGCGCTTTATACCGAAAAGATCGAGTAACATTTGAGACTGCACGACAAATATTTCCCTTTTTTTTGTGACTAGAAATGTGTTTTGGTATTAAAAAAAAAATAAAAAAACATTTGAGAAAAAAGACAAATGTATTTTTTTTTTATCTATACCGTTCACATTGACCCCTCGCTTTAGAAATAATTCATACATATACGTGGTAATCTTTCCATTATAAATATATATGTATATCTATATCAATATGTATATATATATATATATATATATATATATATATATATATATATTTGTTTTTTTTTTATATCTTTGCTAATCTAATTTTTTATTTTTTACTGAGAATGTTTTTTTTTTCTTCTCTTTATTATCTAAGGGTGTATTATTTCGGGTGTTGGCTGTAATTTGGATCTCATTTCGACGAGAGCGTTATTAATAAAAATCTTCGCGAATATTTATCGGAGAGCGCATAGAAATTATCGTATATAGTTGGAATGCGCTTTTTCTTCTTTTCCCCTTAAGGTCTTGCGTATTTCGATATTTTTGTTTTTTTTTTTATTTTTTTTTTACGGATATGGAGAACGTTAATAAAATAAATTCTTCACACTTTTCATGCTCATTCTGCTACGCCTACGACAGCGTCTAGTCTAAATAATGAGGGGACAAAAAAAATCGTGAAATTTATAGAATCGTTTTTTTTTTTGCTGCTAATGCGAGGCTTGTGAATTTTAGCAATTGTTGAATTTTTTTTTTTTGTGGTGAGAAATAAAAGGGATACGAATATTTAGGTTTTCCGAGAGTTCTGAGACGATGAAACTTATAATGGGGGATTCGATTTTTTTTTTTTCTCGAAATTCTTGTACGAATTTGGTATTTTCATAGTAAATACCGTGACATTTTTTTTTTAATACGAATTACCAATTATAAGGGCCTGTCTTACCCTCAAAGGGTTTTTACATCACTTTAAATAGAAAGGGTCGTTTTTACTAAAATTAAAGAGGTTCCATTGGTAATGCTTAATCGAGTGAGTACTTTAATCAGGAAATTTTTTACGAGCACTGTCAATCGATCGTCAATCTTTTTTTTTTTCCTCACGATTTTCTTGCGCAAGAAAAATAATTATTTCCCTCTCAAATTTTCAATTCCTTGTCATATTTTTTTTTTTATGTAATATTTATTGCAATTAGCGAAGATTTAATTATGTGAGAGTTAAAACAAGTAATTAAATTCCATACATTTTTTTTTATACATAGGCTGGAGATGAGAAATGTAGGAATAAATTTAATAAGATTTTTTCAAATTGTCGAGTCCAATGAAATTTTTCGATAAATTTTCCAATTGTTTTTTTTTTTTTGAAATTGTTTCATTTCATTAGTTATGAAAAAGTGAGAAAAAAAAATAATTTCAAGATAAATTACCACTTGTCATTACAGTATGAAATAAAATTGAAAAATAATGTCATTAACCCTTTGAACTCGAGAGGCGCCTCTCAGGCGCCACTGCGTGTTGCTCGAGTGCAAACTTTTGTTTGCCTTGAATAAAATTTAGTATCAATATCGAAATTTTTAAATCGTTGAGATAAATTTTTGTTTCAGTTTGTGATAAACAAAAATCAGTGTAATTCGTTTTTTTTTTGTCTCATTTGGATATTATGGAAAAAAAAAAAAACATGTATAAATGACTCATTTTAGTACTCATCGAGCTGGAATATCGTTGGAAACCTCCTTAAAGTTTCAGTATCTGGATTTTACGGTCAATTAATAATTTACCGACGTAAAAACTCGCTCTTGCAACTTTGTTACGTTCATATTAACTTATATCTATACCAATAATCACTCCGGCTTCGACAAATAACCTTTTAACCCTTTTTTCATACCATGTGAAAAATATGGATTTTTCGAGTTTTACTATTTTTTCACCCTATTCAAAGTAGTTATAAAAATCCCGAAAAATTTGTCAATATGCTTTGAACTTTGGAAAAAAAATTAAGTTTAGTATAATTTAATTAACGAAGAATAATCAATAATTGGGGAGATCAATTTCGACCGGACACGAAAGACCCTTATTTGTAGGGAAAAGGTTAACCCTTTTCATACCATGTGAAAAATGGCAACTGATCCATAGAAATATTCGTCTTTTGAGTTTGACTAATTTTTCTCCTACTCAAAGTACTTCTAAAAATCCCTAAAAATTTGTAAATATACTTAAAACTTTGTAGAATTTATTTTACTTCATTTTGGAAAAAAAAAACAAATTTAGTATCATTTAATTAACGAAGAATAATCAATAATTGGGGAGATCAATTTCGATCGGATACGAAAGACTCTTATTTGTACGGAAAAGGTTAACCCTTTCGATACCATCTGAACTATGGCAACTGATCCATACAAATATTCGTCTTTTGAGTTTGACTAATTTTTCTCCTACTCAAAGTACTTCTGAAAATCCCTAAAAATTTGTAAATATACTTAAAACTTTGTAGAATTTATTTTACTTCATTTTGGAAAATAAATAAATTTAGTATCATTTAATTAACGAAGAATAATCAATAATTGGGAAGATAAATTTCGATCGGACACGAAAGACTCTTATTTGTACGGAAAAGGTTAACCCTTTTCATACCATGTGAAAAATGGCAACTGATCTATACAAATATTCGTCTTTTGAGTTTGACTCATTTTTCTCCTACTCAAAGTACTTCTGAAAATCCCTAAAAATTTGTAAATATACTTAAAACTTTGTAGAATTTATTTTATTTCATTTTGGAAAAAAACAACATTTAGTATAATTTAATTAACGAAGAATAATCAATAATTGGGAAGATAAATTGCATCGACCAGACACGAAAGATCCATGTTTGTACAAAAAGGGTTAAAACTATGGACATTTTTCCATCATTTAAATCCCCGAGCCTCTCCCTCCCTCGATTTTTCCTTTATCATAAAATTACACACCCTCAAGTTTGACTGAATTTCCCCGTAAAAATGCTATCGTACTTGAACGTTAAATATAATAATATTGCGTAACAATATAATTATCTATCAACATTACGTAATAATATTATTAAATTTTTATCACTAGTTATTGTTTACGGCGGGTCGTTCCTTACTGCATAAGTATGAGAATGATATCAATAAGGTCGAGGTGCTCGTGTCGATTTTTTCTTTTCTTTGTTCTTAATTTTTCTTTGTTTTGTTTTTTTTTTTAAATTCAATGCGAAAGTGTGTTAATTTATGGTTTTCGAAGTAGTGGTGGTGATTTGGTTGAGGGGTGATATCCTAAATAATTATTTTCACGTATCTGGGTTTTTTTTTTCTAGAGATATTTTACAATCGCTCGATCATCATCATTATTACATCAATGAACAATCAACACAAAGCTGATTATTACACATACAAACGTCGCGTGCGCCATCTTGCTTTTTTTTCCCCCTCATACGCGCGTAATTAATAAAAAATCGTCCGAGTCTCTGGATATCAAATATTTATTTTTTTAAAATTTAAACACGAAAATCATACGAGGCCACTTTTGTTTTGTTTATTATTTATGTCCGTTTTTTTTTTCCTTTTGTTTTTTTTGTAAAAATGTATGTTACCGAGTAGTTTTGAGTAGCGGGCCAGTCCGAGTTTGAATTTTATCGAATTTCATCGTCCATTCCTCTCGTTCATTGCTGATGGTTGGTCGCTTTTGAGACTCGCGGAACTCCGGAACGATCGAGGCCCTCGATTCTTCACTTTTTTATTTATTTTATTTTTTATTTATATTTATTTATCTTCCTTCGGTTAGAGGATTTTTTTACGGATCTGCTGATTTTTAATGAAGTGCAACGGAGAACCAAACAATTGCACCGGGATGTACGAGACCGCCAATTTCACAATTAACCGTTCGCGTTCCACCGTTGAGAACAAAGAGGGCGTCGTTTGACGGACTGACCATATATTGACCGAATATTCCACTCTGTACTATCGGCCTGTTGGGATTCCCCCATTTAGTTAAATTCATCGCCATAGCTTTGCCAACGCCAGTTATCATTTCCACTTTGCCTGCAAGAAAAAGAAAATTACATCGATCGATTTAAATGCTTGTAAAGTATCCGCAAAAAAAAATAACAAAGTTTTTTTTATTACTCATTTCATTATACATAAGATCGTAAGAATTTTTTCAAAAATCATTCCAAGTAAATAAAAAAGGAAATTATATAAATTCAATGATAAATTTTCTGAAAATCATTGAATGATATTTTCTTACTTAATATTTTATAATAAAATTAAGGTTGATGACTTTGAATAAGAAATTATTTAGAAATTAGTATTGTTTCGTATCAATTTTTCAGACTCTTTTTTTATTATATTATATTTTTATAATATATTTTTAATGTATTTAATATATATATATATATATATATATATATATGTATATATATATATATTCAATATATTTTTATTATATTGTTAGTCTATTTTGTTAATACAGATTGATAATTTTCATACTTATGATCGAGCTAAAATATTTACCTGTCGCGAGATTCAGGAAGAGAATATCCTCCTTGTCGGTGGAGGATGCATAAAGATCGTAACCGTGAGTCGTTTGTGAGGGATAAAACGTGATGTCGCTTATGTTCAGGGTTGTTTTCACATCGAATGCAAACTTGAGACCATTTGCTGGAAAATTAACGTTTATAATTTTCATACAAAGTGGAGCAATGGAAGAATATTTATTATGACTAGAAAAGTTATTATTATTTTTTTTCAAGTCAGTTAAACTTCCAATAAGTTGATACTTTAGGACTGCCCAAAATATTTTTAATTTATTTTTATTTTCCGGAGAAATTTTAAATTAGAATTTTCAACTGTAATGAAATTTTTAATTTAATGAAATGTAAAATGTTCAATTTATGGGAAAATGTAGAATTTTTAACACAAGGAAATGTTATTTGGTTGAAAAACTTTTCACTTATTCGATGTTCAACTGTTTTTATTAAAATCGTAGATACAGTTTAGATTAATTTCTTAGCAATAATAAATAATAATAATAATTCTCAACAATACTATAAACTTACGCAATATTTCTTGGACAACGAGAGTAACTCCGCTGTCCTGCTTGTCGAGTGTGACAACGTGACGAGAGTCTGGCGAAACCATCGGTTTTCCGAGCAGACCTGGCTTGTGCGATAAAACCGTATCCGTGAGATAGTCGAGCAAAAGTTGACCCGTAGCTCGTCCCGTAACCGGCTCTTGGCATTCGAGTATTACAAAACCGTCTGGAATTTTTTTTTTTTTATTATTAAAATTAAAATTATTCAAATTGTTTTATTATTAAAAATCTTTTTCTCAGTTATTAATTCAATTATTAACTGACTGTATTATATAAAAAAAAAAACAACTTTTAAGCCTTATGTGAATTAAATTTTAGGATCAGTCAAAAAAAAAAAAGAATAAAAATAAATTTAAAAATTTGAAAAAAATCATTAAACGATGCCGAATTAGAGTGAATTTTCAACGGGATATTATTGTCAAGAATTAATAACTTTTACCTGCAAACTTGGAAAAAAAAGAATATTTTATTGTTTAAAAAAAATAGGGAATTTTTCCATCGATAAATCCATAGGATTTTTTTTATATTTTATTATTTTATTATTTTTTATATTTTTATATTTTATTATTTTATTATTTTATTATTTTTTATATTTTTATATTTTATTATTTTTATATTTTATTATTTTATTATTTTATTATTTTATTATTTTATTATTTTTATATTTTTATATTTTATTATTTTATTATTTTATTATTTTTATATTTTATTATTCTATAGTATGATGGCAGAAAGTAAAATCGAAATCGTAACTTACACAAAGCGGGAAATTGGATGTTTGCTGGAACGCAATTATAAGGGGCGAGATCAGCACTTCTAGTGTATCTCATATTTGCCAGATCGAGCTTGTACATGCCTCTTTGATTCGTGTGAGTTACATATCCATACTTGAACGTGTGGCCAATGTCCTGTAGAAGGAAATTCGCCCCCAAAAAAAAAAAAGAAAAAAAAAAAATCACATAATTTAAAGACATTTTTAAAATTGACAAATATTATTATTAACTATTAGACAGGCTGAGCGAAAATTAAGAAAATCTAATTTTTTTTTTCATTACATTCATATATATTTTATGTCATTTAGAAAAGAAGAAAAAAAAAGTATTGCTTGAAAAAATTATTGAAAAATTAGAATGTTTTGTTAATTTTTTAATTTAGATCGAGATTATTAATTTTGAACTTACTTGAGAACGAGGAATATAGAGTCCTCGAACAAGATCAAATTGGCCATCGATCGGCTCCGGATGAACCGTGTGATGTTTTCTCTTTTGAGCTGCATCTCTTATGACCTGAACAGTTTTTATACCGATATCTCGCTCATTCCGCCAATTGAGTACCCAAACTTGGTCCAGAGCTGGCACGTATTGCAATTCCACCGGATATTTATCAGTCGCTACGACCTAAAAATAGATTTTCGAGTTTAAAAAAAATGGATTCTGGATCTGAGGAAAAAACTAAAGACTCCTTAACGATTTAATTAGATGATTCGTCGGTCCCAAACGATTTAGCATCGATTAAGAATTTTTACAATCGAATCGGTCAAAGGTCAAATTGCGCTCGAATTGCTTCTGCACTAAAGTTTTGATTTCTCGATTTAAAAAAAATCGGTTGACTCCCATAAGTATTAATTAGATTCCCAATAATTCCCAAACGATTTCCTAACTTGTAGAAAAAGTAAAAAATCAAACTAGTCAAAGCGGCCGGTCAACTTTATACTGGTGTTGAACTTGGCAGTTTGAGGACGAGAAGCATTTCGTTCTCTAGCTGATCGAAAATCGGTTTTTTGTCGATCTGACGAAAAAACTAAAGTCTCCCTAACGATTTAATTAGATAATTCGTCGGTCCCAAACGATTTAGCATCGATTAAGAATTTTTACAATCGAATCGGTCAAAGGTCAAATTTCTTCGTTTTTTTTCCTCTCCAAAGTTCATAAGCCGTTCATAAGAGTTCATTGATTATAATATAATAGAATAAAAAAATATTTTGCATCACTTACGTCAACCACGACCATTTGTATTTTGCTAATGACCAAAATTCGATCCTTGTTCGGTTGAGTCACATATACATAACGATTTGCCACATTAATTGCTCGTCCCCAGCTGCAAGGTATGTTTTTCTCACCGCAAACGTATTCCTACAATAAATTATATGCAGCTTATCAGTATTTAATTTTTTTTTTGTTTACATTTTATATCGCAATCATCAGAAAAAATGATTGCAATCATCCACGTATAATTGTCAATCGACCGGTAATTTTAATTGCACATTACCGATATAAAAGTAACCAAAATAATTATAAATAATTGGGGATGGGAGGGGGGTAAAAGTTTAAAAATACAAAAAGAAATTATCATTATTTTTCAACTGCACAAACCAGTAAAAAGACCATTTATCGTAAATTGACGTTGACTCAAAGTGACGGTCACTTAACATAATTTTATAATTTGTTGTTAATTTATTACAAAAGTAGAGGATCGATTTTTACGTAAATCCAAAAATAATGTTTACAAAATTGTTTTTAAATAATGGAAAAAAGGAACGAGAGGATTTTTTTTTTCAATTGTCTATCCGGTCGTAAAATAGCTGAAGGTTGGACAAGAAAAATTGACCGGTTGAAATTTGTGAAAAACGTCGATGCTCACCTGTGTCCCAGGAATAATATCTGTCGATTGGATACGATGGTAGAGACGACAGGCGGAAGGTTCGTACACCGAGATACCCCATTCGTGAAATGAGAAAAATCTGCGTTCCTCACTGGCCGCTGCTGTTGGTTTAAAAAAAAAAAATAGTCCATTTGTTATTCATGAAAACATGGGCGTTATACTCGCACATATATATATATAGCACGAGACGAGATTCTTTCCAGCCACACATCGACTATTCTCCCTCATTCTGCATTTCAATTTATAAAGAGAATAATAATAATTCTTTGCCGATATTAAAATATGCTCGGGAAAATCTGCTCTCTCGAAAGGAAAAATAAGTCCAGAAATGTTTAAGCAAAAAAAAAACCAAACGGACAATTATATTTTCTTCTTTATAATTTCCATTATTGAATTAAAGCTTCGAGCAAAGCAATTTTTTTCTCATATTTCAAACTAATTTATTTTTCGTAAAAATATTCGTAAACTGGCATATTTAACTTTGAATTTTTTTGTTAATTTTTTAATTTAAAAAATAATTTTTAATTTAAAAAATAATTTTTTAATTTAAAAAATAGTCTATTTGTTATTCATGAAAATATGGACGTTATACTCGCACATATATATATATAGCACGAGACAAGATTCTTTCCAGCCACACATCGACTATTCTCCCTCATTCTGCATTTCAATTTATAAAAAGAATAATAATAATTCTTTACCGATATTAAAATATGCTCGGGAAAATCTGCTCTCTCGAAAGGAAAAATAAGTCCAGAAATGTTTAAGCAAAAAAAAAAACAAACGGACAATTATATTTTCTTCTTTATAATTTCCATTATTGAATTAAAGCTTCGAGCAAAGCAACTTTTTTCTCATACTTCAAACTAATTTATTTTTCGTACAAATATTCGCAAACTGGCATATTTAACTTTGAATTTTATTCCCCTGATAATATTTTTTTTCTACAGAAATTGTAGAAGTTTTAAAAAAAAATGGAAAAAAAAAATTAATCGTCGATCATTAAATGTAAAAAGAAATTTTTGTGTGAGCTTGAAAAATTCCATCTGCATTTCACTCTCAATATTAATTCTCTGTGTGTATAATATTGATCGAGTTTTTTTTTAATTATGTGTTGGAGTATTTTATGTAAATTCGATGCCTATAATGACATGGATGGACATGTACATGGACATGGACCAACCCAATTGTACATGCACATGAAAAATACTGTTGAAAAAAAAAAAATCAAACCGCAATTTACTTAAGAGAGTAAATTGACTGGAGAGTTTCGCGTTTGCGTGGCAATATTTTGCCACGTTTGTGTTATCAGATATGATGCATTTCGTAGAAGGATTTTTTTTTTTGTTTTATCCATTCGTTTTTCCGCCTACACACCGATGTACGTAGGGAAACAATTTTTTATATTTTTTTATTATTTTTTTCATCATCACCGCCGCACATTTCCGACCTCAAAGCTATTTCGTATTTGTGGTCAGAGGAACTGTGGCAAAGTTTTTCTATACTGCGGTATATACATTTTGTCAAAGGAAAGCCAGCAGGCTCGTTTGAGGAAAATGGAAATGCAAAATTGCATTTCTCCGCGATGTGAATGAGATATACACAAAATTCATCTACTATGATATTTCAATATACTGTTGAATATAATTTTTCGTATAGGATGAGCAAAAATTAGCGATTAAAAAGTATAATTATCGTATATATTAACGTCCCATTAAAATTCAATTCAACCCAAAAAAAAGCCATTCAATTTTGATTATTTAAAAATTAATTCCTGGTGAAGGAAGTTCGTAATTTCGTGTAGCATAGGATTATGTGACGTGTCGTTGTTTTTGAGAAAGGTAAAAAGAAAAAAAGCTCACTTGGCTAATTAGTTAAAAAGTCATTAAATTTTGATTATTTTTAAATTAATTCTTGATGAAGAGAAAAGTCCTTAATTTCGTGTAGCATAGGATTCTGTGACGTGTCGTTGTTTTTGAGAAAGGTAAAAAGAAAAAAAGCTCACTTGGCTAATTAGTTAAAAAGCCATTAAATTTTGATTATTTAAAAATTAATTCCTGATGAAGAGAAAAGTCCGTAATTTCGTGTAGCATAGGATTATGTGGCGTGTCGTTGTTTTTGAGAAAGGTAAAAAGAAAAAAAGCTCACTTGGCTCATTAGTTAAAAAGTCATTAAATTTTGATTATTTTTAAATTAATTCTTGATGAAGAGAAAAGTCCTTAATTTCGTGTAGCATAGGATTATGTGACGTGTCGTTGTTTTTGAGAAAGATAAAAAGAAAAAAAAAGCTCACTTGGCTAATTAGTTAAAAAGTCATTAAATTTTGATTATTTAAAAATTAATTCCTGGTGAAGAGAAAAGTTACGGACTTTTCTCTTCATCAGGACATTTCGTGCAGCATAAGATTATGTGACGTGTCGTTGTTTTTGAGAAAGATAAAAAGAAAAAAAGCTCACTTGGCGTTGGTTGTTCCTGTATGACGAGACTGCTAATGTCCCTGGTGAGTCCACCGATGCTTGTAGCTTGGCACATGTACGCACCAGTGTCAGCATATCCAATATCGCGAACTATGAGCTTCGTACCGTTACCAACAACCTCGTACTTGTCCATTTCGTGCAGGGGCTCGTCGTTTTTTAACCATTCAACACGGGGCAATGGTTCACCAACCACGTGACACGACATCGTAGCTTCTTCGCCTGGTCGTTTTGATTGCAAACGCGGAGTGACTCTCACCTCGGGTATTGCTGCGTTATACGTCAAATCATACCAAGTCGTATAGTATATTAAGTCAATATTTAATGAAAACTACGAAACCATCGAGATATCTGCCTTTCCCTGTACAACGTTCTAACCGATCGTATCGACATTTTACTCGAGAATATACGTAGAGAAATACCAAAATGAAGAATACATGGGGAATTCTATAATATTGTAATATTTTTTTAAAAACAAATATTTTATATCGACGAGAAAGGTTTATCACGAAAAATAAATGAAGTTTTATAATTAAAGTCACAGTTTAATTTTAAAATCGATCAAAAGATTTTTCCAACCAATTAATAATTAATTATATACATAAAATAGAGGAGTTTAATAATGTTTTATTTTTCATGTAGTCTCGATCGAATCGATCAAGTTGAAGATCTTTAATTTTAAGCGTCCTTGATAATTAAACAAACTGATAAAAAAAATCTATATAGGATGTAAATTGGTATGGGTATTTTTTTTTGTGTTGTCCTACAACATATGAGAAGAAGGGTCAAAAATAATAAAAGTTGCATTGATTTTGGCTCAGAATGTCCTTGCTCAGAATGCCCCATATATCCTTGCTCAGGATCGACCGAATTGCCTTGTTTACCGCACGAACGATATTATTCTCCCAATTGTCTCTTCATATCGGAAACTCAATCTCAACTGTCCACGAATTCATTCGAGAACTATCCGAAAATTGCAATCAAGAGGTCTCGAGATTTATTGACCCGATAGCGAGACATTTCACGAATAGTGCAAACAATTCTAAATACTTTTACTGGCATTTTTTCATTTTATTTTCTTCTTGTACAAATTGAATCTTCTACTATCTTTACACATAATATTTTATTAAAGAGAAAATATTTTATTAATGAGAAAATAATTTATTAATGAGAAAATATTTTATTAAAGAGAAAATATTTTATTAATGAGAAAATAATTTATTAAAGAGAAAATATTTTATTAATGAGAAAATATTTTATTAATGAGAAAATATTTTATTAAAGAGAAAATATTTTATTAAAGAGAAACTAGTTTATTTATTTCCAGTGTATGGCTTCATTTGCCTTTTACGTCCCATCCCTTACAACTCACGTCTTATATCTATTACATTCTTATTCTTTGGTGCTTCTATATTAAAGAGAAACTATTTTATTAATGAGAAAATATTTTATTAATGAGAAAATATTTTATTAAAGAGAAAATATTTTATTAAAGAGAAAATATTTTATTAATGAGAAAATATTTTATTAAAGAGAAAATATTTTATTAAAGAGAAAATATTTTATTAATGAGAAAATATTTTATTAATGAGAAAATATTTTATTAATGAGAAAATATTTTATTAAAGAGAAAATATTTTATTAAAAAGAAAATATTTTATTAAAGAGAAAATATTTTATTAATGAGAAAATATTTTATTAAAGAGAAAATATTTTATTAATGAGAAAATATTTTATTAAAGAGAAAATATTTTATTAAAGAGAAAATATTTTATTAATGAGAAAATATTTTATTAAAGAGAAAATATTTTATTAATGAGAAAATATTTTATTAAAGATTAAAATATTTTATTAATGAGAATATTTGAAAATATGCTCGTTGACGAATTCGTCAAACTTTCTTCACACAGAAAAAAATTTATTCATTACGCGAATAAAGCCTTAAAAATGTAATTCAGACATTGGATGTAAATTGCGAATAAAATTGTTGACAGTAAAATGAGAACAAGTGGAAATTGGCAAAATGTCATAGTCTCGTTGGTCGTTCAACAAGAGTTGTAAAAAAATAAGGCATGCCCAGGAAATTCGTTCGAATGAATAAAAATATGACAAAGACGAATGAAAATTTTATATCTTTTTCGGGTGTAGCAATTTGACGCGTATGTTGGACCTCTCCGGTGAATTTTATTACGCGAAACGAACGATCCAGTAAAATTCTCGTTTTCTTTTCTCTTTCATTTTCTCTCTCTGACTCCTGGTACACAAATAGTTTTTATATAGTTCCAAATTTATTACCCAGATTGTTCCAAATTTATTACCCAGCTCGACTCATTGGCTGTGGATTCTTCGCGATAATAATCCCTCCTGTATTCTTATCTAGTCACGAAATTGCCCTTATGAGACAATTTTCTTCGTCTAGTCTTTGCTACGTACATTGACGATGTAATCGCGTCTCAATTTGCCAATATGGGCGTCGAGATTTCTTCGTTGAATTTGCCGTAAAGTTACGATAAAGAGTAAGATAAAAGTGCTCGCAGACTTTTCTCGCTTGTCGAGCAAAATTTTTGGCTTCAATCGATTCCAGCCCTACGAAAAGATATATTGGCGATTCTGACTCGAAAACGACATTGAAGTTTTTTTTATTTTTTTTATTTTACTATTTGGCAAGTAATTAAGATGACATTTAGCGTATTGACAAAAAGTGTTATTATTCTCAGCCACAAATCGAGGAATACGCGAGATTAAATATTACAATAATTTTTTTTTAATAATTTTCTACCCTGAAACAATATTGCTATTTTTTCCACATCGAATATTACGAATATAAAATATATATATAGATAGTGTATATAAAAATATACATTTTAAAAAAGTAATTTTTAGAAAAGTAATTTTTAAAAAAGTAATTTTTGAAAAAGTAATTTTGAAAAAGTAATTTTTGAAAAAGTAATTTTAAAAAATTAATTTTATTATGAAATTTTTTTGAAAAATCGACACTTACTGTGAACGGTGAGTATGTGAGTTTGAACGACATCCTTATTTCTAAGCGCGTGACATGTATAATTTCCAGCGTGCACCAATTGAACTCTCGTCAGATAAAGGCTCCCATCATTGAAGACGCGAATCTGATAGCAAAAAAAAAAAAAAAAGATGAGAATTTTTTTTTAAATCTGAACAAAAATAGGCTAAAATTTGTGATTTTTTTTTTTTGTATAATTGATTTTTAGTGTAATTTTACCTCTTGCTCGCCAAGAGTCTCTAAATCGGCGTCGTTGCGTCGCCAGACTAATGGCGGTGGCGGACTTCCGGTAACGTCACACTTGATCTCGACGTTGTCACCGACTCTCACGGAAATATGATTGATCTCGAGAGACTTGTCCAACGAGACAACCGAGACACCTGTGAATGAGAGTTTTGCATACTTAAACGTCAGTCATTTTTCTACTCGATTTATTTTCATCCACAATAATTATTCAGCCCTTAAATCTGTATTAAATTTTTATTTGGTTTCACAATTGCGTAATTATTATTTATATTGCAATTGTTATAAATTTTAGGTCAGGGAGAGAAAGGAACGATTTTATTTAGAAATTGAAATTTTTTATATCAAACTAAGAAATTTTAGTGCAAAGTATTTTTTAGTACAAAGCACGTTTAGTGCCAATTACTCGAGTCCTCGGTCAAAATTCTTCTAGAATTTTAATTTATAATACACGTTGTAGAGTGTAATATTTTCAACATAATAATTCTTCAGCCCTTCCATCAGTATTAAATTTTTATTTGGTTTCACAATTGCGTAATTATTATTTATATTGCAATTATTATAAATTTTAGGTCAGCGAGAGAATGGAACGATTTTATTTAGAAATTGAAATTTTTTATATCAAACTAAGAAATTTTAGTGCAAAGTATTTTTAGTACAAAGCACGTTTAGTGTCGTAAATAATAATTATTATTTATATTGCAAATATTATAAATTTTAGATCAGGGCGAGAAAGGAACGATTTTATTTAGAAATTGAAATTTTTTATATCGAACTAAGAAATTTTAGTGCAAAGTATTTTTTAGTACAAAGCACGTTTAGTGCCGTAAATAATAATAATTATTTATATTGCAAATATTATAAATTTTAGATCAGGGAGGGAATGTTGAACGCAGACGATATAGAATCTAATATTTTCAACATAATAATAATTATTAATATAAAATAATTATTCGACTTACTGTACAGTTTGCTAAACGCCATGTAAAATTCATTGATATTTAATCGACCATCTTTGTCTGCATCGTCATAACTGATCATGTGACCCAAGGAACATCCTCTGCTCAATTGTTCCAAATCTTCTCTTTCCGCGATCTTCAATTAATCGATCAATTATCATTAATCGATTTTGAGTTACGATAAATTTTAAGTGATTATAAAAATATTTCATCTCATATCTCATTGGCTAAATTTAACAGGGAGGAGATTTCAGATTATAACAGTCTTATTTTTGCACAGTGAGCCAAATTAATTCACCGATATTTCATTAAATTAATTCTAAATTGTAATTAATTCGAGATTCAATTAATTCAATAGATCATTCAAATTTTTTTAATCACAATTTTTGTTTAATTCTTTCTAAAGTAAAACAAAAAAAGAAGAATTTTTACCTGTTCAAGTTCTTCTCTTTCTAAATTGCCATTATTATTTTGATCATAATGAGAAAACATTATACTGACGAGATATTCCTTGCTGTGATTATCTTGTGTCATGAGTCTTGCATGATTGTACAGCAGCAGATTATCCTAACAAATTCAAATATTACGAGGGTCCAATAAATTTGTTGAAAAGTTTTAGACATTTTTATCGAATTTTAAAAATCTACTGTGTCCATAAAAACCTTCATAATTTCGTATTCTTGTGCGGAACAATCCTCGAGACCATAAGTATCACCATCGACAAGATTATCTCGAACGTCATCTTTGTGATTTACCGCACTTGAGGAATCTTGATTAATAGTAGGTGGTGTCGAATCTCCAACAGGTAAAGCTTTCGGGGTTTCTCGATGGTCGTCTGAAACATAAAATTATACCAATCACATTATTTTTTATATAAAAAAAAATGGCTAATATTTATTTATAAATAAACGTAATGAAAATGTAGAATATTTTTTAAGCTCTTTAAATTATTTGTTTAAATGAGGAAAAATAATCGAGATCGATAGAGTGCGATGTGTCAAACGTTGCATGAGCTATAAGAGAGATCTTAATATTATTTTATAGTTTTTTTTTTACCATTTGTTGCAGGGACAAAAAAAATTCAATATTGTATTATTTTTATATCGCTCGCTATAGTTCATATATATATAGAACGAAGCACCTGTTGATGCTTCAAAAAGATCGCATAACTTGGCTCCTAAAATCTTTTACTTCTTGGAATTAATTATCCATTTCCCTGGCCTCTTAAGGTTCGTCCAACAAACTTTGGTAACTTAACTGACCCAAGAAACGAAAACGTTATCATGTTGTGCTTAATTTCCAAATATTTTTCGAAAAATCTGAAATTTCCTTGCATATGCACTGATGTTGGCCATTAAAATTGCTATAAATAAATCAAGTCCTTAATATTACGAGTCTTGCAATTAATTGACCATTAATTCACCCCCGGATATTCCTTCAGTAAAATTTATCTAACCGAGTGAAGCTCGAGGGAACGAATCCTCACGATCTCCATTGAATTTTCCTGATCCACTTTCATCGTTTTTTCATCCCTCAGCAGCATCGGAATAAAAATTCTTCGATCGATATATAATTTTCACACATTGCAAAACAGGTTCGTGTCATTTTTTTAAATGCATTTACAGCATTGAAGAAATTGATTTAAGGAAAGTTAACTTATTAGAAGTTTCGCTACGTATATATAAAATGATGATCGAAAAAGAAAAGTCTGAACAAATTCAATTCGAAATTAGGGATGAAGGCTAGGGGGTGGGCCTTGGTTAAACCTAACAATGCCTTGGTTAAACCATATATATATATATATATATAGAGAGAGAGAGAGAGAGAGACATTATAGGAAAAATGAAGAATAGAGTCGAGATCCACTGGATAAAATACGATAAAATCTTGGGTCAAAGGATCATACGATTGTATCATTTGAGACGTTTTTTTTGATAATAAAAGGAATGATCATATTTCCAATAATCTGTGACCGGAACGGAAATAAGAAATAACGTACACGCGAAAGGGATAAACCGTTCTATTATGGGGCGGCCATTGATAGTCTCTCTCTCTGTCCTTCCGATTTCTTTTATGAGTTTATGAATTGAATGGAAGGATCGAGCAATCAATTGGAATGGGTAGCGAAAATCTTATCGTTTATGGTAAATTAATCACTTGTGGAAAATATTTCATCCCCAAGTACATTGAAAATTCGACAAGAGTTATTGCGACGAACTTTGAAAATTCGACAATAGGAGTTATTGCGACGATTTAAAAAACACTCTAAATATTACCTAAACTATTTTAACGTTAAACATACTTTGAAATTTTTAACGTTAAATTATGTTAACGTTAAAAATATTTTGAAAATTCGACAAGAGTTATTGCGACGATTTAAAAAACCCCCCAAAATATTGTCTAAATTATGTTAACGTTAAACATACTTTGAAATTTTTAACGTTAAATTATGTTAACGTTAAAAATATTTTGAAAATGCGACAAGAGTTATTGCGACGATTTAAAAAACCCCCCAAAATATTGTCTAAATTATGTTAACGTTAAACATACTTTGAAATTTTTAACGTTAAATTATGTCAACGTTAAAAATATTTTGAAAATTCGACAAGAGTTATTGCGACGATTTAAAAAACCCCCCAAAATATTGTCTAAATTATGTTAACGTTAAACATACTTTGAAATTTTTAACGTTAAATTATGTCAACGTTAAAAATATTTTGAAAATTCGACAAGAGTTATTGCGACGATTTAAAAAACACTCTAAATATTACCTAAACTATATTAACGTTAAACATACTTTGAAATTTTTAACGTTAAATTATGTTAACGTTAAAAATATTTTGAAAATTCGACAAGAGTTATTGCGACGATTTAAAAAACCCCCCAAAATATTGTCTAAATTATGTTAACGTTAAACATACTTTGAAATTTTTAACGTTAAATTATGTTAACGTTAAAAATATTTTGAAAATTCGACAAGAGTTATTGCGACGATTTAAAAAACACTCAAAATATTGCCTAAATTATGTTAACGTTAAACATACTTTGAAATTTTTAACGTTAAATTATGTTAACGTTAAAAATACTTTGAAAATTCGACAAGAGTTATTGCGACGATTTAAAAAACACTCCTCAAAATATTGCCTAAACTGTGTTCCTTCTCATGGAGCTAGGCAGTTAGATAGACATCGATATTCTGGGTTAATAATGTAATAATCCCCCAATTATTGGACGGTGTGGAGAGAGAGAGTATCAGGCTCGGAGATATGAAATCGCAATGATTTCAATCCACGAGTTTGTACATAGTTAGCTCCGAAGCGGATATGACGTTGGGCAGATTTCCGGAATCGAACTTTTTCGTTTGTGAGAAATCGATGAGGCGGTGTAACTGGAGGGCAGAGAGTTGAGCATATATATATATATACATATATATATATATACATATATATATACATATATATATATATATATATATATATATATACATGTATATAAAAAAAAATATATATATACAATATATATAAATATATATATATATTGTATTTGATAACAGCTGTTGATACTGATGTTGCCAACTGCGGTAGTGCCCCGAAAATCCTGCTAAACTAAGCTATATAGTTTCGGTCCCAATTTCATCTGGACCGCTCGATTACTTTGGTATACGCGTACGAAAAGCCCCCTTGGACTGGTTTAACCCATTAATTTTGAAACCATACGATCCTCATCCATCCGTGAATATCGATGAGTTCCATTAGCGTTTGCCAAATGTTATATAACGAGGGTGGATTAGCGGTTTTGTGTCCAATTCACGCGATTTGTATGTTTACGTGGTCACAGCCTGCTTCAATTATTTAATAGACTAAAAAACTGTCAAAAAAATCGCCAACTCCTTAGCAATTTAATAATTTAATATATTTATGTTTTTTTTTTTTTTTAAGAAAAACATTGAAAATATATTTTCGAAATAACTTTTCTCTTTCTTTATCTATAAAAATTCGTGGGCGTTTTTTTTTTTTTAATCATCCAATGAGACATTAAAAGGAGAGAAAAAAAACCTCCAACTCCTTAGCAATTTAATAATTTAATATATTTATGTTTTTTGTTTTTTTAAGAAAAACATTGAAAATATATTTTCGAAATAACTTTTCTCTTTTTTTATCTATAAAAATTCGTGGGCGTTTTTTTTTTTTTTTATCATCCAATGAGACATTAAAAGGAGAGAAAAAAAATCGCCAACTCCTTAGCAATTTAATAATTTAATATATTTATGTTTTTTTTTTTTTAAGAAAAACATTGAAAATATATTTTTCGAAATAACTTTTCTCTTTCTTTATCTATAAAAATTCGTGGGCGTTTTTTTTTTTTTTTATCATCCAATGAGACATTAAAAGGAGAGAAAAAAAATCGCCAACTCCTTAGCAATTTAATAATTTAATATATTTATGTTTTTTTTTTTTTTAAGAAAAACATTGAAAATATATTTTCGAAATAACTTTTCTCTTTCTTTATCTATAAAAATTCGTGGGCGTTTTTTTTTTTTTTTTATCATCCAATGAGACATTAAAAGGAGAGAAAAAAAACCTCCATAGCCAGGTCGATTTAGCATGAAATATAATTGTTGCAACGTCACTCACAATCCTATGTACATAGCCGAATCTTTTATCATTAATCAAATTCATAAAATCCTTGACGGTCAAAAAAAAATTGTCAGCAAAAAATTCAATTATTAAATAGACTAAAAAATTGTCAAAAAAATGGCCAACTCCCTAGCAATTTGATAATTTAATATATTTATGTTTTTTTTTTTAAGAAAAACATTGAAAATATATTTTTCGAAATAACTTTTCTCTTTCTTTATCTATAAAAATTCGTGGGCGTTTTTTTTTTTTTTATCATCCAATGAGACATTAAAAGGAGAGAAAAAAAACCTCCATAGCCAGGTCGATTTAGCATGAAATATCATTGTTGCAACGTCACTCACAATTCTACGTACATAGCCGAATCCTTTATCATTAATCAAATTCATAAAATCCTTGACGGTCAAAAAAAAATTGTCAGCAAAAAATACAATTATTAAATAGACTAAAAAATTGTCAAAAAAATGGCCAACTCCTTAGCAATTTGATAATTTAATATATTTATGTTTTTTTTTAAGAAAAACATTGAAAATATATTTTCGAAATAACTTTCCTCTTTTTTTATCTATAAAAAATCGTGGGCGTTTTTTTTTTTTAATCATCCAATGAGACATTAAAAGGAGAGAAAAAAAATCGCCAACTCCTTAGCAATTTAATAATTTAATATATTTATGTTTTTTTTTTTTTTAAGAAAAACATTGGAAATATTAAAAGGAGAGAAAAAAATCGTCCATAGCCAGGTCGATTTAGCATGAAATATCTCAGATAAATCAATAAACATTCCAGCGTACAGATCAATATGTCAATACGTTGATTGGCAAAGGCAACGAACGTTCATTACCAGACCGGAAGATCAAGTTTTGGGAATCGGTGACGGCGCTAATCACGAAGATATCGGTAAGCCTCCATTTTCAATTTGGTCTCGAGAGGTCCATCATGCAAATGGAAAGCTAATCATTCGATAAACGTTCGTAATTATTGGCGTGGATCAATCGGTCTCGAGTTTCACCGAAACATCCACCGATTCCAGGGTGGCTCAAGCTGAATGGGCTAACATTGCATATATATGTCCTTTCGCTTTGGCACGAGTCAACGTTATGTCGATAAGGGCTTCACGGAAATGCTATACTCATTTGAGAAGCATTTCCGAAAGGTTCTATACACATTCGACGAGGCAGGATGTGATTTCTATTGGTCGACATTCATTCTCTCTCTCCCCCCCCCTCTCTCCCCCCTCTCTCCCTCTCCCTCTCTCTCTCTCCCTCTCCCACCCTCTTTCTCTCTCTCTCTCTCTCTCTCTCTCTCTCTCTCTCTCTCTCTCTCTCTCTCTCTCTCTCTCTCTCTCCCTCGCCCTCTCCCTCCCTCTCTCTCTCTCTCTCTCTCTCTCTCTCTCTCTCTCTCTCTCTCTCTCTCCCCCTCTCCCTCTCTCTCTCTCTCTCTCTCTCTCTCTCTCTCTCTCTCTCTCTCTCTCTCTATCCGTTCACCATACGACAGCCATTTCTCCAAAGTTTATCAAGCCCTTCTGCGATTAATGGGGCTAGGATTATTTCGGATATGCGGTCCATAACCCATCGCTGCCCATATTCGTATCCATCACACATATATATATATGTGTGTATGTAGGATTCTGAAATGCCTCAGGCGACGCAGCCCTCACGTTCTCTCCAATATTCGTGGACATGCATATATATATATATATATGCATGTCCACGGATGTATATATGTATATATTCATATACATCCCCTTAATAGTTGCAGCGAATATTTACTCTGCCGAATCAATTTGGGGATATCCACAAGAACACGTTTATCCACCAATTGGTTTTATAACCACGAGCAATTTGGTTCGATTTTTTGATGAAAATGGCATCCCATACCACCCTCAAAGTTTAGGGGTGAGTAAAGACCAAGGTTTTTTTTTTTTTTTTTTTTTTTTGTGTCAATGACCAAAAACAATTGAGTTTTACACCTGACAATAGTTGGGCAGAAAGAGGATTTTCGTTGAGCAATAAATATCTTAATTTATATATTTATATCTAGAAGAGCAGAAAAAAAAATATTCAGTTTCAGGACAAAATTTTTCTTGGCAAAATGAAAATCATCACATTTATCGAAGTAAATGAGTGAATAAATAATGAATGCTGAAAAACTGAAAGTGAATTGTCGTTTGCTGTTGTTGTTTTTTTTTTTTTGACCTCGTAAAAATAACACAATTTTCCAATGATCGTTAATTAATTAACTGGTGGTAGTTAATTGTTTTCTATATATATATATATATATATAGCATGTCTGAAACATCGAGGAACACGTATATAAAAAACATATAACGCAGCCAACACGATTCTCATTTGCATCGAACTACAAGAGAATTGATTTCGTGTAGAGTGAAGTATCGACACACCAAACATATAGGAATTCATGGTATGTGTGCAGGTGCAGAACGTATTCTGTACATATTGATTTTCGACTGGTGAATTGAGCAATATCCTCACGATAGATTCGAGCAAACGTGCGTGGACGATCATGCTATTCGGTTACATGGATCCTCATTGCTACACGGAATAAACCACCCCTAATTATTCTCTATCGAGCTTCATCGTATCGTCACTGTCCTTCCTCATCTGTCGTTGGTTTACACGAGCATTTCAACAGCATACACCTACAAGTATAGTACCAATATATATATGTATATATATATGTAAATATATATGTATATATATATTTTAATATATATGTATATATATATGTATATAGGTACTTGAGCTTAGGGGTGGAATGAAACGACCCCTCATACTCTGTTGATACAATTGGCGTTGTTATTGTAAAAGTGTAGCTTTTTAATTTAATTATAAAAAAATAACATGCTGGATGAAAATCGTTTTTCGTACAGCTGAAAAAAAAAAAAAATTTAACGATGCCAGAAAAATCTATGTAACGGAATGTTTTTTTTATTAATTCAAAAAGCGTAATGATATTTCAACATTTTCTTCGTGAATTTTCGCCGCTGTCAACAAAAACGTGACATGATTTACTACTCAGTGGAAAAAAATATTATCACAACCGAGATTTTGTCCAGGGGACTTAAAGGTGAGTGCCATTTTATAAATTTTTGAAAAAGCTGCGACGAGACTTGGGAAATGTTATTTGGTTCGATATATCGATAATTTTTCAACGAGAACGTTGATGTGAGAGCAGTTTAAAAATCTCTAAAACTTAAAAAAAAAAAAAAAAACGAGTATCAAGTGTTAAAGTTTCAATTCCATCGAGAGACAACATTTTTAGCTATATGAATAAACTATTTTTGTGGAGAATGAAAAAAAAAAATATTGAATTCCCTTGTTAATTTTCATCGTACGTCGGAAAATTTTATCAATCTCCGGAATTCCAATTTAATCCTGTGATATCAGGGAGCGTATCCAACTTGGCCGAGTCAATTTGTCGACATTGCCACGATCGTTTTTTTTTTTGTTCACAAAAAACGAGATTCATAGAGAATTTTATTATTTATGACCAGCCTCTTGTTTACGATGGTTAAATTTACGTTTTTATAATTCACAAAGTGAAATTTCAGGCTTTATTTTTTTATTAAATACATCGACCGAGTTAATATTAGCAAAAGTCTAAATTTTGAAATCCACATTTACTGATTTTTTTTACTTCATTTAAATAAATATTTAAATATATTATCCGATTTGGCAATTGATTTGATTAATTTGTTTTTTCATTTCAATAATGATTCTCGTCGTGATGGGAAACCGTTTCAATTATCCATTAATAATTGTCAGTGTAGTGTGTATGACGACATAATGCTACTATCGTATTTATCCTGCTTGTTGTTTACGATGGTTAAATTTACGTTTTTATAATTCACAAAGTGAAATTTCAGGCTTTATTTTTTTATTAAATACATCGACCGAGTTAATATTAGCAAAAGTCTAAATTTTGAAATGCACATTTACTGATTTTTTTTACTTCATTTAAATAAATATTTAAATATATTATCCGATTTGGCAATTGATTTGATTAATTTGTTTTTTCATTTCAATAATGATTCTCGTCGTGATGGGAAACCGTTTCAATTATCCATTAATAATTGTCAGTGTAGTGTGTATGACGACATAATGCTACTATCGTATTTATCCTGCTTGTTGTTTACGATGGTTAAATTTACGTTTTTATAATTCACAAAGTGAAATTTCAGGCTTTATTTTTTTATTAAATACATCGACCGAGTTAATATTAGCAAAAGTCTAAATTTTGAAATCCACATTTACTGATTTTTTTTACTTCATTTAAATAAATATTTAAATATATTATCCGATTTGGCAATTGATTTGATTAATTTGTTTTTTCATTTCAATAATGATTCTCGTCGTGATGGGAAACAGTTTCAATTATCCATTAATAATTGTCAGTGTAGTGTGTATGACGACATAATGCTACTATCGTATTCATCCTGCTTGTTGTTTACGATGGTTAAATTTACGTTTTTATAATTCACAAAGTGAAATTTCAGGCTTTATTTTTTTATTAAATACATCGACCGAGTTAATATTAGCAAAAGTCTAAATTTTGAAATCCACATTTACTGATTTTTTTTACTTCATTTAAATAAATATTTAAATATATTATCCGATTTGGCAATTGATTTGATTAATTTGTTTTTTCATTTCAATAATGATTCTCGTCGTGATGGGAAACAGTTTCAATTATCCATTAATAATTGTCAGTGTAGTTTGTATGACGACATAATGCTACTATCGTATTCATCCTGCACTGTATTCTTCCTGCTGGTACTAACGATTTGTTAAGCTCACAATCAGTCATATTATCAGTCATATCGCGGTAGCTATACGGTCATCGGAAATCGTTCAAGGTATTTCCGTATAAACAGTCGCTGGGATTCATTTTAGCGAGAGAAATTGTTTGCGTGTCAGTATGTAGTTGGATACCAACATTATTCGACAGACTTTTTTCATCGCGATTAGTGATTTCAGGATGATTCGTCAAGAATTATTGTGTGATTTTTTTTTTCTCGATGTATCGAGAGAAAAAAAGATTTATCAAATATTAGTTTGACTGGAATTAATTATTTTTTTAATCTGTTGGATTTTAACGAAATTTATTTGAATGAAATTTAATTTATTTAATTATGATAATATCTATTTTTGTGATAATTTTATAATTACAAATTTGTTTAAATAAATTTTTTTCATTCAAATAAATTTAGTTTGAATTCCACAATTAGTCTTCTCGGTATAACTTTTTTTGTTTTCTATACTTTTTGTTTAAGTGTCAATTATCATTAATTTCAATCTAATTTTTAGAGGATTGTTTGTTATCATTATTTCTATCGAGGCGTTCAATAAAGTTCTTGAAAGAAATGTTTATCGCTTCAAGCCGATAGTGTGCAGGACCGATGATTGCAAAACGATGGGTATGAAATTTGTAATAATATATATTTTATGAAATTGCCAAATTTTCATTTGTTTATAACCGAACAAAGAGTTCGGTTTGAATAATCTCGCAGAGCACAATAAACAAAGTATTTTTCGATCGATCTCAATTAGAATTTTCCAATTAATTCAGTAATTGATCAACACGATTAGCCATTCGGTTTTAATTAATTCAATTTAAATTCTTCGTTTTCTTCTTACCAGCTCAATCTTCAATTTCAACAAACTCTCAAATAGTTTAACGTCCATTTTTTTTTCCAGACACCAAATCAATAATTAATGAATTAATTGTTTGAAAAAAAAATTCCTCAATCCTTCTCTAGTATATTAAAAATTAATCATTGATTGGGGTGCCATTATTATTATTATTATTGAATGATAAAATATACAATTATAAATAATTTCATAAATAATAAGCTAATTAATAAAGCACGGTCTAATAAATTCTCAAGCGATTCGAAATGGCTTAAAATTTCTTGTTCTTTCTTCGTCCAGCTAATGTTATTCACTCGGCGATGAATCGAAGCGCTGACCCATGTGAAGATTTTTACGAGTACGCTTGCGGAGCTTGGATTAATTCGAACGAGACACTTCCGCCTGATCACGCTACGTGGAATCGTATGGCGATGTTCAATAAAAAGCTCTCGCAAAAACTCCAAAGTACAAATTAAAAAAAATAATAATAATAATAATAACGAGAATAATTATGAATTATTTCGAGAAATGGTACAATATTCTTTCGTCTTTCAGCGATATTGGAATCCGATAATATTGATGCTGAATCGGTAGAAAAAGCGAAACAATGGTACCGATCTTGCATGGACGAAGGTCGTCAATTTTATCGTATTCTTTTAATTTAATTAATCGCGAAAAAAAAAAAAAGTAAAATTATTTTTACGAAAAATTTATCGAGAGTAAAAAAAGTAAAATTATTTTTATGATAAATTTAAAATCCAGAGACTCTGGAGCAACGTGGAATTGAACCTTTAACTTCGATCGTAACTGCCGTGGGTGGTTGGCCGATCGCGATGGCTCTTGGCGAATGGAATCCATCGGATTATTCGTGGCAAGAGATCGAACTTTATTATTCTCGTATAATGGGCTCATATGCAATGTACGATCTCGTTGTTACTATGAAATTGGATAATGCATCCTTGAATGAAATATCGGTTGGTATATCGGTAGAAAAAATAATAATAATAATTTTTCAATAGACCCAATTTTCAGGCATGGAATTTTTTAAATATCTGGAATATCCCAAAATGGGTACCATATGTGCTCAAAGTGACACCTGGCTACCCTCATATTGATAAGAGGATTAAAAACCTATCGAGATTAATTATTTATTATATTTATTTATTCATATCAATTTATTGGCTAATTTAGCTAAAAGCTCCGAGCTTGCCACTCTCAGAAGTTCTAATATTACCACGAAAATTCTTCGACCCCCAAGACCGCGAACCATATGGTGAACTTATCGCGGGAGTCGCAAGAGCTTTTGCCACTGCACAAGGTGCGAGAGTATCGGACGAAAAAATTGCTAGAGAAGTCAACGATATGATAGAATTTGAGATGGAATTAGACACGGTGAGCAATAAATAAAAATATCCATCTGATATCACTAATTAATTGTGGTGATGATAATTTTTTTTTTGTTTTCCAATTTTTATTGCTTTATTTTGCAAAGTTCAAAATCTACGATACTCGTGCGACGTACAATATATCGAGAATGCAAGAATTAATCGATCAGCGAATGCCAATATCAGAAATAACGAATGTGAGCAATTTTTAATTTTTTTTTTTTTTTTTTTATGAAATATTATTGAATTTATTGTTTATATATTTTTTTTAGTTTTATTTATAGTTTTATTTGTGATCGTAGATAAATCTTTTAAAATTAGTTCAAAATTTGGTCGAGGGTATCGGCGAGATAAAAATTACCGAAGAAGAAACGATAACCGTTGATGCTCTTTATCTAATTGAGCTGGGTGCTCTTCTGAATAAAACGTCGTTTCGTACAATTGGTAATTAGTTTTTAACAATTTTTATTTTGATAAATTTAGCTCGTAAATATTTTTCGAAAATATTATTTTTCAGTTAATTACGTTCACTGGCACTATTTAAGCCAAATATTGCACGCCACCAATTCAGAGATGAGAAATTTTCTTTTGGAATTTATGAAGCAAACATTGGGAATACGACAATTATTGCCGAGGTATTAAAACAAAAAAAAAATCTCTTCAATGTCAAGCAAATTACAAATTTATTTCAATAAATATATTTTGAATTTATCTGTCCGATTTTTTTTTTCGATTTATTTGAATAAATAATCGTGAGGGAAAACAATCATAAATCGATAAATTTGAGTTAGTAGAATTTTTCTTTACTCATTGATTCAATTATTTACACGAATATTGATTGAGTATTAGGTGGGAACAGTGTGTACTTCAAATGAAAATGAATCACGCGTTATCTTATCAGTTCGTTTTGGAACATTTCACAGACGAAACTTATAATTTGGTAAGAATTATTCGCTTTTGTAGAAATTTCTTGAAATTTTATTAATACCCCTCGATGATGATTAATCTGACGTATTTTTCCATCATGTGATATTTTTTATAAGGGATCAGAGATGATCTCAAAAATTCAGATTGAATTGGAAAGAGGAATTAATGGATCAACGTGGATGGACGACGAAATGAAGGAATTATTGAGAGATAAATTATGGAATGTGAAAGCTTTTATTGGGTTTCCGGATTGGTACAAAAAGCTTACAAATTTGGAAGAATATTACGAAGGGGTAAAGGAAATATTTTGCTTGAAAAACTTTGCTTGTTTTCGCGATGCAAAATGTTGTATATTATTTTTTATTAATTACGGGTTTGGCAATAATTAAAAAACGGTAAAAAAAAAAATTCACTCTATTAGCATAAACTTTTATTTTTGTAAAAACGTACATAAATATATGCACATAAATGTTCTGGATTACTTTTCGAATACTTTGCTTGTTTTCGCGATGCAAAAAGTTGTACATTATTTTTGATTAATTACGGCCTTGGCAATAATTAAAAAGGAGTAAAAAAAAAAATCACTTTATTAGCATAAATTTTTGTAAAAAGGTAAATAAATATATGCGCATAAATGTTCTCGATTACTACTTTTGAATAATTCTGAATTTTATCATTCGAATAATTCAAATATAAATAAGAACCAACTGCAATATTGATAAACTTTTTTTTTTCGATGAAGAAAAATGTCTTTTGCTACTTTCAACAGTTGACCATCAGCGACGACTATTTTACCAATATTCTCAATTACATGCGATTCAAGGAAAAAAAGATGATTCAAACTCTGCGGGTTCAAGATGGCCAACCAGAGTAATATTTATTTATCAATTTTATTTCTCAATTGTTATAAAAAAATTGTAATTGTTGCTACAATAATGGAGCTCGAATATTCTCTTTACAGATGGTTGTCTGATCCAATAACCATAAATGCATTTTACATTATAAACGCCAATAGCTTGAGTGAGTAGATTTTTAGATGAATAAAAAAAATTAATTCATAGATCATTAAATCGGAGCCTTTAATTATTTATTTTATTTTATTTTAATTCGATTAAATTTATATATTCCCAATTACAAAAAAAAAAAATCATTTTAGATATTCCAGCTGCGGATTTTCAGCCTCCACTTTTCACTCGAATGATGCCAGAGTGAGTGTAAAATTAAAAAAAAATATTTCTCCAAGTTGTTACGAAATTTCAATTTTTTCTAAATTTTCCAAAAAATATTTCAGAGCGGTTAAGTACGGAATTATAGGATCAATTTTGGGTCACGAATTGTCACATGGATTTGACGATACTGGTTAGGATTTTATGAAAATAAAACGACGTTTTACTAGGTCAAATAATTTTTATACATAATTATTATTATTATTATTATTTTATAAGGATGTCATTTTGATAAAAATGGCGAGATCATTGATTGGCCAGACGAGATGATGATCGCTTATTTGCAAAGAGTTCGCTGTTTCATCGATCAATATGACAATCTCATGACCAGTACGAACTCCAGTACGAGTGAAACAAATTTTTATGGTACTCAAACAGTAGGAGAAAATATTGCCGATACGATGGGCGTTCAATCGGTATTGAGTGCTTATAAATCTGTTGTTCGAGAAAATTTGAAGGGCGATCGAAAGTTGCCAGGTCTTGAAGACTTGAGCAATGAGCAATTATTTTTGCTGTCGTTTGCAACGGTGAGGAAAATATTTATTTATTTTTCTATTGTTTCAGAATGACAATAATATTTTTTTCGTAAACATTTTCATATATATCGTTAACACTCATCTAGTATGCAATCTTAAAGCAATGTGAATTAATAATTATTATGGTAAATTATTGATCGGTAAAATTAGAATTTTTATAATTTTCAATAATAATTCATATTTTTTTTCATTGATTTTTATCTGTTGATGGTTTTTCGTTAACACGATAAACAATATTATGAGTGTAGAATTTTAACGAAAGGGAATAATTTCATACAGATTTGGTGCGAAATGTCAACTCCCCAATACGCGAGAAAGAAATTACTTTCCGTTGATCGGCACGGTTCTTCACGTGTAAGAACTCTCGCAAGTATGTCAAACAGTGAGGGATTTGCCAAGGCTTTTAATTGTCCAAAAGGATCTCCGATGAATCCACAAAATAAATGTAATATATGGAATGGAGTGCCTATTCCATAGCTAAAAAAAATGACAATAAAATAATGCAATGCAAAAATAAAGAATTCAATAAATGACTAAAGAATAATAAAAATTACTATTTTTTCGTTAATTAATAAATTTCTGATATATATCTTTTGTAATTATTATATATGTCTCTTGGAATTATTATATATGCCTCTTGGAATTATTATATATATGCCTCTTGGAATTATTATATATGCCTCTTGGAATTATTATATATGCCTCTTGGAATTATTATTTATATGCCTCTTGGAATTATTATACATATGCCTCTTGGAATTATTATACATGGCTCTTGGAATTATTATACATGCCCCTTGGAATTATTATTTATATGCCTCTTGGAATTATTATATATGCCTCTTGGAATTATTATATATATGCCTCTTGGAATTATTATTTATATGCCTCTTGGAATTATTATATATGCCTTTTGGAATTATTATGTATATGCCTCTTGGAATTATTATACATCCCCCTTGGAATTATTATTTATATGCCTCTTGGAATTATTATACATGCCCCTTGGAATTATTATTTATATGCCTCTTGGAATTATTATACATGCCCCTTGGAATTATTATTTATATGCCTCTTGGAATTATTATACATGCCCCTTGGAATTATTATACATGCCCCTTGGAATTATTATATATGCCTCTTGGAATTATTATATATATGCCTCTTGGAATTATTATATATGCCTCTTGGAATTATTATATATGCCTCTTGGAATTATTATATATGCCTCTTGGAATTATTATACATGCCTCTAGGAATTATTATATATATGCCTCTTGGAATTATTATATATATGCCTCTTGGAATTATTATATATGCCTCTTGGAATTATTATATATGCCTTTTGGAATTATTATATATGCCTCTTGAAATTATTATATATATGCCTCTTGGAATTATTATATATATGCCTCTTGGAATTATTATTTATATGCCTCTTGGAATTATTATATATATGCCTCTTGGAATTATTATATATGCCTCTTGGAATTATTATATATGCCTTTTGGAATTATTATACATGCCCCTTGGAATTATTATACATGCCCCTTGGAATTATTATATATGCCTCTTGGAATTATTATATATGCCTCTTGGAATTATTATACATGCCCCTTGGAATTATTATATATGCCTCTTGGAATTATTATATATACAAAGGACCTAAACGTGTATATAAGCCAAATAATGAGTTTGTCGAATTTTATGGCTTCAAGACAGAAGTGGTTGCGAGATATTTTTCGCGTGCTTAAAATTGGAATTTCCTGTAACTCTTTTTTTTTATGATCCAGGTCCACCCATCCATCGTATTTTTTCTATGACTTTTATAAATTGAAATTACGAGAATATCCTGAAAAACGTTTTATGCGTGTTTGTGTGTTTACGCTTCTGCTGAACTGCCCTCCCTTAACTCTTTTCCTAATAGTTGAGCAAAGTTAATAAGCGGTGATTGCATTTTCGGCAAAATCGCATTAATCAACCTTACTGGTATGTACGAACACGCTCGACCATTGTGCAGCTCTACAAGAAAGTTCAAGGTTTGTCTTCGCCAAGCCAAATATATACATATATATATCATCTATCCCAACCCCTTAATCCTTCATTTGAGAACCGCAAACTTTCCGCAGGCTTCATATTTCCACCTCCAATTGGGACTTATAAATTTATTTTTTTTCATTCACAAACGTTTATATATAATCCGCTGTGAAAGTTTGCAAATTGGATTATGATTTTTTCGAAGTGGAAATTTTACTGTAATGTGATGGATATTTTAATGGATTTGATATATTTGGTGGTAAAAATTTTCACCATATTCTAAATCGTATATTCTTGATACTTTCAAAATAATTATAATCCTTCGAAATCGGCTGAGCAAGAGTCCGATTATGTCGATTTGAAATTTCGCCACTTTTACGTTTTTCAGGAAAACATGAGGATTTTTTAAATTTTTTTACTTCTCAATATTCTGATAAAAAAATTGTTATTGATAAATAATCGTCTGTTTTGTTAAAAAGCTCGAAAATTTTATGTAAATATGTGGAAAAAAAAAAAAAATAATAATTTTCGCATATATTTTTTTTTAAGGTGCCAGAGCGTGAATAGCCCGAACTGCGATCACCTTGTGAGCTACATAGATAGTGAAATACGCGATACTTTCGGAGACTATAAAATATAAAAATAACGAGACTGCAATGTAACCGCAAGTTCTTCTCGTGTAGTTATGATTTATATGTAAAATTCTCCTCCTACTGGAGGTGAAAGTGCAAAAGAGCTTTATCCAATATTACACCGCGTCTGAGTGTGTAAATATATATATATAGCTATTGGTACGTGAGAGGTGAGATTTTCTAGAGCGATCAAAAAGCACGTATATATAAATACATAGACATGGGTGTATAATCTATATATATATGTATATAGATTATACACCCATGTCTATCTATATATATATATATATATATATATATATATATATATGTAATACGTGACCTATACATAAATATATTAAGTTTGTATAGGTAATAGGTACATGCACACGAGAGATAGAAATCGTTTCGAGGGTAGATTTTCTATTCAATTCAGAACTATCGAACCTCGTAGTTTTACGAAAGTTGTCGGGACTCTCGTGAAAGTATGGCAGAAGAGCTTCGAACCACTATATATATTATGCATATATTTACATATATAATATATAGATCGTATATGTATATAAAAAGATTTTCATCGTATCTGAGTACAGTCTTGAAATAATCCGTGATCTCTTACCCGTGAATATATGAAATAAAAATATTGAAGATGTGCGTATGCCCATCATGTGCGTTATGTATATTATTATAAAAATGCAAATCCCATGTGCAGCCTTTTATTCAAAATTACTTTTTTCGCGAAAAATATTTTTTTTTTTTACGTAAAAATTCTATTCGATATATCGAAAATGAAATTATCGATTATCGGGATGCTGGAGTTTGCGTGTTATTATTTTGATGAAAGTAAACGTCTGGAGTAATGGATAAAATGATGAATAACGAAAGTATCACGTTAGACATAATTTAAAAAAATTGTTATTTTTAATGAAAAAATAATGTTATTTAAAATTATATTATATTAATTTAACAATGTTGTTTCATACTTGTTATTACTTTTATGTACTTTTTATAATAATTTTATTTAAAAAGTTAATGGAGTTTGGGTGTTATTTATTTCATGAAAGTAAACGTGTGGAATAATGGATTAAAAAAATGATGAAAAACGAGTTTTTCAAACGACGAAAGTATCACGTTAAACACAATTTAAAAAAATTGTTATTTTAAGAAAAAAAATAATGCTTTTTTTAAAGATATATTATTTAAAACAATTTTATATTTTTACAATGTTGTTTCATGCTTGTTGTTTTGTGTACTTTTATGATAATTTTATTTAATAAGTTTTTAGTAAGAAAATGATTTTTTTTTAAATGTTTATTCTCAAGAAAGGACTTCTTCTTCTTCTTCTTATCTTTATTCTGAAATCCTGCTTGATGGAATAAAACATTGTGACGTCATATGAATCGTGATATGCTGAATAACTTTGACACCATTCATGTAATATCTCGAGTGTCCCCTGTTGATGTGCTCCACAGCACAAAACTTTTTCCTATTCTTTCGTGGATCGAATATTTGAACAATCGGAAGTTTTCCTCCACCTCAAGTTTCTTTTCTTGCCAGATGAAAATCCTCGTACAAGGCTCGAATATTTTTTCGTTTGTTATTTAATCGAAAAGTCTGCCAGAGAGATATTACTTTTTTTTTTTTTGTCATTTATATGATGAAAACGAACGAGTGAGGTCGAATTATTTAATTAATTAAAAAAAAAAGTGATTCCTTCGAGCCGGATTTGAACCAGCGACCTATGGATGTCTCTTAATAATAAACCAACTACAGTCCACCGCTCTACCAACTGAGCTATCGAAGGTTCTTAAAATATTTTAATCTTTAATTGGAGCAACGGTTCATCGTCTCACGTGAGCGCGTGCTACTTTCACACTAAAATTCGTTTCTCGAGTCATCCATTCATATCTGATCGAAGTGAAACTCGTTTCGTCGTAAACATCCGTATGAAAAATTTAATATAATTTTTTTTTCTATAAACATATTTAAAGCATTATTGTCTTTATATATTTTACCCCTAACGTTGTTCAATTCCCCACCATAAGAGAGAGTTTAATATAAATTTTTTCGATTTTCTATAAACATATTTAAAATTAAAAACAAAAAAATATATTGTTTTAAAGCTGACTTTTAATTATTTTTATATATTTTTTTAAAGCTGTCTTTTAATTATTTTTATATATTTTTTTAAAGCTGTCTTTTAATTATTTTTATATATTTTTTTAAAGCTGTCTTTTAATTATTTTTATATATTTTTTTAAAGCTGTCTTTTAATTATTTTTATACATTTTTTTAAAGCTGCCTATCGTCATTCAGCTCGCGATTGATTTACGACTCGTTCGATGTAATACACAAAAAAAAAAACGTGAATTGGAGTGATGCAAAAAAAAAAAAAAAAATTCCCGATAATTCGGAAACGAAATTACGAGCGTTTCGCGTGTCGTAGGATGACCGGATAGATGTATCGTTTGTGGTAGATATAATTTACGCGCGTCCCATTTCGATATCCGCAGGGAGGATTATCAGGTCTCCCGCGGGTCGTCGTGTCAATATAATTTATCGGTTTCATAAAAATATATATGACCCGTTATTAAAAACCAGCATATATATATATATATATATAGAGGACCTTCGATAGCTCAGTTGGTAGAGCGGTGGACTGTAGTTGGTTTAGTTAATACAAGAGACATCCATAGGTCGCTGGTTCGAATCCGGCTCGAAGGATTTTTTTTTTTTCCAATTTATTTATCAAATACAAATAACATAATAACAATAGATCTTAAAAAATATTTTCTCCGATTCACTCTGATAAAAAATAATGAAGGAAGCCGAAGTAAAAAAATATTTCTGCAGACGTTAATTTTGTTAAATAATTTTAATAATTTTGTTTTTTTTTTTAAATTAATTCTTTTGAAATTATGGGATGTTTTTCGGAAGGGCAAGATGGAAACTTTTCGGATGTGAGAAATGTCAAAATATTAAGCTAGTAAAAGATGAAATTTTGCTAGATATTAATTACCACGATGGAGACATCTCATGAGTCTGCTGGCTGTGAGTGGTGAGCCGGAATTGCAAGCTGCGCGATGTAGTTCACAGTGATTCGCATATACCTTTCCATCGCTTCCGCAGACCGGTCGATGGCGTCTCGCGCAGCGTCTCGCGCAAATGCACAGTGCCACGCCGCCATCGGGCGAAACACGACATTCCCGTCCGGCACCGCAATATTTCTCTAAACAGGGATCTGTGGGCGATTAAAATAATGAAAAAATTAAAATATATTAAAAAGACTGTTCTATCGGATGTGAATATGTCACAATTGAGCCCAGTATAAGTATAAACATTGCAAAACAAACGGAAATTTTTATGATTACTTGTGGAATTCTCTTATTTTAGGACTAAAAATGCCATTTTATAGAGCAACGAATGAGTAAACTCTATTTAAATTCAGCTGTCTGTCATATTTTCGATCTTGTAATTTGAGTATATTTTTTTTAACGAACTTCTAAAGTAATTCGAATTTTTAATTGTCGAAATAAAAATATGTAAATCATGTCCTGTTTTTTTATAAATTAAAAGGATAATAGAGGAACCCAGATAGATCGAACGATTACCCAAAATGCACTGTACGGTCAGGACAGTTACCCAAAATGCACTGCGCACGAAAAATTCGCCATACTGCCCCTGTGAATGGATAATCAAGCCAGAGGAGAGAAAATCGATAAAATATTTCGATGAAGATATTATCTGGAAAAATCCATCATGAGTTTGATGGAGGCTAAGATAGAAGCGTATAGAAAAAATATTGGATTTATCCGAGCAATACATTTTTCAATTGTATTCACATGGCTTTGTATACATATATGTGGGTACGAATGTATACTCGATCGGTATATGAAAACCGGTTGGAAGGGCTACAGTGGACGAAGGCGAAGTGGTCCCCTGCGAAAGGTCCAAGAGATTGGATGGATAGAAGAGGAGGAGGAAGAGGAAGAAGTAGAAAAATAAGAAGGAGAAGAAAAAGAAGGAGAAGAAAAAGAAGGAGAAGGAAAAGAAGGAGAAGGAAAAGAAGGAGAAGAAAAATAAGGAGAAGAAATAGAAGGAGAAGAAGAAGGAGAAGAAGAAGATGGAAAGTGAACGGTGTGAGACTGCTGCTTCCTGTTTGGCGCTGCTCTCCTTCACGAGAGGGGTCCGCGAAGTCGATCTCTATGCTAATACCACAAGGCCTGATATTGAATTCGTGATGTTCCACTGACTACCAGATGTCCCCTTGGCTGCCCCCATTTCTCTCTCTCTCTCTCTCTCTCTCTCTCTCTCTCTCTCTCTGTCTCCCTCTCTCTCTCTCTCTCTCTTTATACATAACCAGCCTTGGTAAAGAATTCTTATCATTCTCGATTCCATCGATTTTCAGACGTTCGGAGATCCAGATCTCCGTTTCTGCTGTTCGAATAACACTCAAGAGAAATTCACCGGACTTTTCTTCCCAAATAAATTCAGAGATTTTTATGTTCAGCAACAAATAAATATTTGTTATTTATTTTTCCATTTTGCACAAAAAAATTTGTTAACATTGAATAAATTGTTTTCTCATACTGCAGTGATTTTTTTGATCGTTTAAATGTTCTTGTTTAGAATTTTCAATATTTTTCATTTCGCTAATGTAGCGAAATCTCGAAAAAAAAAAAATGATAATATTCACTTAACCCAAATTTAAAATTAGTTTAAATAAAATGCTAGTATTTGATAACAGATTAATTTTAATAATTCAAAGTAATGATTTGTCATTGATTGACAAATCGTTACTTTGTGTGTCATCGTAAATAAAAATCGACATGCACGAAAAGGTCGATGGAAGAGGGGAAAAAAAAATATTACCATTTGTTATTTATTTTTCCATTTTCCACAAAAAATTTGTTAACATTGAATAAATTGTTTTCTCATACTGCAGTGGTTTTTTTGATTGACTGACTCTAGAATTGCCATGGTTTGTCCATAATAATTGACCAAATAGTCAATTAATGAACACTTGAGTTTGGTAATTTTTGTCTTATCGCTTATTATCTGTCGTTATATTGAATTGTATTTTCTAGAAAATAAATGACGACGTTTTCATTTTTTCAAACTAAACTACCCTTCGAGGTCACACATTCTAAAAATAACGCGCAGGTCATAGGGGGTCGAAATGACCCCAGCAATGTTTAAACAATTGCCGCGTTGCCAGTATCGTGCCGAACGACTCATAAAAATTCAGGATATTAGATTGAACCTTTCAGAATGAGAGTATCATGGAAAACATTTTTTATCAAATTTTCAAAATGGCGAAAAAAAAATCAGCAATGAGGCAATAACTTATAGTAATTCTAGCTTAAAGTTGCGCGTGGGGTCATTTTGACCCCGTGGTGACCTCGAAGGGTTAAAAATGTTCTTGTTTAGAATTTTCAATATTTTTCATTTCGCTAATGTAGCGAAATCTCGAAAAAAAAAAAAAAAATGATAATCTTCACTTAACCCAAATTTAAAATTGGTTTAAATAAAATGCTAGAATTTGATAACAGATTTATTTTAATAATTCAAAGTAATGATTTGTCATTGATTGACAAATCATTACTTTGTGTGTCATCGTAAATAAAAATCGACATGCACGAAAAGGTCGATGGAAGAGGGGAAAAAAAAAATTGACGCTCTCAGTCTTGAAGAAATGGCTGATGGTCGTAGTGTCGTCTGTCACGTCTTTTCACAAAATGTGCATAGTCGTACACGTCGTAACGATATTGCTGGTTGCCGTTTTGATACTGTACGTGATATTCGCGACATACGATCTCATGTGATTGAGAGCGGTGAGCACGAGCAAGAAAAAAAAAAAAGGGACGAATAAATTGAGGGATTGATCGTATCCACGTGTCATTTTGGAGGGCATTTCGAGAGAAATAGGAGCATTGGAAGATTTTTTTTTCTACTGTCATAAAAAAATTTCATTCATCATGAAACGACCTGAGAGTTGAATTGTCCAAATATGTTGTTTAAACAAAGGATAATTTTAATTAAGGTAAATAATGACAGTATTAGCATAAAATATTTATGAACAATTATTAATTATTAAATTTTAGGAAAAAATATTTTGTTATCCTTACTGTGATCGAAAGCTTTTTCATGATCCACCAGAGCTGTTGGAGTTGCCAAATCGTCGACGAGACTCGCGATAGTTGTCGCTGCTGCAGTGCCAGAGGGTGTCGTAGCAAAATCGCGATGACGTCTTGTGTGCTGTGACATAAAGATAGAAAAAATATCATCGGTATGTCAATATCACCATAAAAACAAAATATAAATGAAAAAAAATAAAAACAATATATATATATGTATGTATAGATAAAAAATAATCTAAGATATAAAATAAATATAAAAAATAATGGATGACGTCTTGTGTGCTGTGACATAATAGAAAAAATATCATCGGTATGTCAATATCACCATAAAAACAAAATTTAAAAGAAATAAAAATATATATATATATATGCATGTATAGATAAAAAATAATCTAAGATATAAAATAAATATAACAAATAATGGATGACGTCTTGTGTGCTGTGACATAATAGAAAAAATATCATCGGTATGTCAATATCACCATAAAAACAAAATTTAAAAGAAATAAAAATATATATATATATATGTATGTATAGATAAAAAATAATCTAAGATATAAAATAAATATAAAAAATAATCGATGACGTCTTGTGTGCTGTGACATAAAGATAGAAAAAATATCATCGGTATGTCAATATCACCATAAAAACAAAATATAAAAGAAAAAAAATAAAATATATATATATATATGTATGTATAGATAAAAAATAATCCAAGATATAAAATAAATATTAAAAATAATGGATAATGAAATAATCAAAAATCATAATAATTCTGAAATGTTAATAAATTTTGTGGCTCAAAATGGATTAATCGATCTAAAATTGGAAAACTTTAAAGTCGAACTATAAATCTCAATTGCATCTGGAACTTTGCAATCGTCAACAGAAAAGTAACTATTTAATAATCTGCTGAATTTTCCACTTGATATTTGAATTGTTAGATGTAATTAGATAAATTAGAGAGAAATTAAACGATGGAATAATAAACTTTGATGGATTTTAAAAAGAATAATATTTTAACCTTTTTTTAATTATTAAAAACAGGATCAATATAGAATTAAAAAACAATTTTATTTGCAAAAGAGTTGAGCACGATGAGTTACGTCGACGCGTTCAGCGATAAAATGAACCGCGAATTGAGGGATTTGATGCGAATAAAATGAGGGAAAACAGGAGATTGAACGCAACACTGGGAGGTTATTCAGTATTGTAATTTCAAACAATACGAGCATTAACAGAGATGATTCAATATTGAATCGAAAGCTTGGCCGGAATAATTTGGCATGGTATATTTGGCGCATGTCCCCCATTGTTATTCGCGTGTTGGACGTAAATGTCAAAATAATATGAATAATAATATATATGGAAAGAATAATTTCGGAATGTCAAAAATATCGAACGATTTTATAATATAAATTTGATATTCAGTACATTTTGGATATTTCTCAGATATATTTTTTTAAATCGGATATAACGAATATTTTATCTAAAATATATTTAATACGTCAACGATAAATTAACATTCGTTTTCAATTAATTTTTTTTTTTACATTCACCCCCATAATTCTCACACTTTTTCTTAATTAACTCAACTAAGTGTAACTTTTTCGGAATTTCATATGCTCGAGCTGTCCCTGAGGTTCTCAAACAATATTATATTCTATTCGTAATAAATTACGATACACATTTTCAAGGGGGTTTTTGGTTCGAAAATGATTTAACGTTTTTTTTGAGACGAAAAGTTTACAAAGAAGTGTATATATATATATTTTTTAATTTTCTCACATTTGCAAAAAGCTTCGAAATGACAAGAAATTTCAGAAACGTTTTTTAACTTTAATGAAATTTGTTTAGGAATTTTCAGTGTCGAGTATGTTTGTTTAATATCTTTTGGAAAAGTTTCTTTTGGAACATTTGTCTTGAGTTGACTGAACGATCTGGCCATGGATGGGGGTAAAAAGCACAAGTATAAATCTTTCTGTCCCGGAAAAGAAGGTGCCCATTGTGGAAGGCAGATAGAAAACTAAATAAAGAAAACACTAAAGAGATTTTTTTCTCTTCAGTTTAATTTCTTCCTGATTGGATTTTTCCACTTGTTTGTGCACCTGCTGCTATTACGAGTATGGGGATGAGGCGACTTTTATTAATCATTTAGCTACATTTAGCAACTATATATATATATATATATATATACTGTCTTTTATAAATAAAATTTTCGCGTAGCTCAACAAAATAAATTAAATGTTTCGTATTATATGACATTTAAAAAAATTTCGTACATTTTTCATTTATAAATATTCGAGTGATTATTTAATTTTCAAATTCCACGAAAATTTTCCACTCATCATGAATGATTTATTAAAAATTGAAAAATAATGTGAAAAAAAATGCCTCATATGATTGAATCTCTAAAATTTATCTGAGATTGCAAAATGAGAGCTTTAAGTGCTCTTAAGCTCTGCCGAAAGTTGCAAAATTTGATTATGTCAATATTTCGAAATGTTCAAGCTTAAGGCATCTTGAAAGCTTTCACGCAGAGAGGGATTAGAACGGGTGAATGGTTAATATCGGGACGAGCTAATGAGCGGAATAGGCGGTACTGAATAAGGAAGATACAGAGTCGTTAGAGAAACGCGACGGAACTCAGTCGTTCGGCTCAATGAGCTTTTCGTGTAGGAGAAACGTGAACGCTTATATATATATATATATATATATATATATATATAATATAATATAATATATATATATATAAGCGTATATATAATATATATATATATATATATATATATATATATATATACAAAATCTTGCTTGGCATTCAGGATGGGTGACAGGCCCAGGGTGTTCTTCTCTCGCTCAAGCAAGTTTGTCATCGTCACGATGGATTTCACGTCGCTTAATTGGCCATCGTTATATATGCCAAACTGACAAAGTCCTTTGATCAGCACATTTTGCTATTTTCAAGGAAATCTATATACAATTTCACTATACGAAAATCCCTGAAATATACCAAATTAGATCAAAGCACTCCGATAATCCGACCACGAAGTGGCTGCCTCGATAATTAAACATACGTAAATGCTTCATTTGAGAAAAAAAATATTTTTTTCAAATTTTCCAATGTTTTGCTTTTTGGAAAAAAAGCCAAAATAAAAATGATGGCCTTTTTTCCAAAAATAATCTGCCGCATATAAAAATAATAAATTCTAAAGCCAATTATTGATTCAACGTGCTAAAAAAGTTTGTTTAAAAAAAAAAAATTATTGGAAATGAATCATTAAATTAAAAATGTTTCATATATTCGATCCATCAACAGTTCTTAGTCAACGTGTAGTGGTGACTCCGATAATCCGACCACGAAGTGGCTGCCTCGATAATTAAGATACTTAAATGCTTCATTTGAGCAAAAAAATATTTTTTTCAAATTTTCCGATGTTTTGCTTTTTGGAAAAAAAGCCAAAATAAAAATGATGGCCTTTTTTTCGAAAAATAATCTGCCGCATATAAAAATAATAAATTATAAAGCCAATTATTGATTCAACGTGCTAAAAAAGTTTGTTTAAAAAAAAAAAATTATTGGAAATGAATCATTAAATTAAAAATGTTTCATATATTCGATCCATAGCTCTTAGTCAACGTGAAGTGGTGACTCCGATAATCCGACCACGAAGTGGCTTCCTCGATAAACATACTTAAATGCTTAATTTGAGAAAAAAATAATTTTTTCAAATTTTCCGATGTTTTGCTTTTTGGAAAAAAAGCCAAAATAAAAATGATGGCCTTTTTTTCGAAAAATAATCTGCCGCATATAAAAATAATAAATTCTAAAGCCAATTATTGATTCAACGTGCTAAAAAAGTTTGTTTAAAAAAAAAAAATTATTGGAAATGAATCATTAAATTAAAAATGTTTCATATATTCGATCCATCAACAGTTCTTAGTCAACGTGTAGTGGTGACTCCGATAATCCGACCACGAAGTGGCTGCCTCGATAATTAAGATACTTAAATGCTTCATTTGAGCAAAAAAATATTTTTTTCAAATTTTCCGATGTTTTGCTTTTTGGAAAAAAAGCCAAAATAAAAATGATGGCCTTTTTTTCGAAAAATAATCTGCCGCATATAAAAATAATAAATTATAAAGCCAATTATTGATTCAACGTGCTAAAAAAGTTTGTTTAAAAAAAAAAAATTATTGGAAATGAATCATTAAATTAAAAATGTTTCATATATTCGATCCATAGCTCTTAGTCAACGTGAAGTGGTGACTCCGATAATCCGACCACGAAGTGGCTTCCTCGATAAACATACTTAAATGCTTAATTTGAGAAAAAAATAATTTTTTCAAATTTTCCGATGTTTTGCTTTTTGGAAAAAAAGCCAAAATAAAAATGATGGCCTTTTTTTCGAAAAATAATCTGCCGCATATAAAAATGATAAATTATAAAGCCAATTATTGATTCAACGTGCTAAAAAAGTTTGTTTAAAAAAAAAAAAGTATTTGAAATAAATCATTAAATTAAAAATGTTTCATATATTCGATCCATCAACAGTTCTTAGTCAACGTGTAGTGGTGACTCCGATAATCCGACCACGAAGTGGCTGCCTCGATAATTAACATACTTAAATGCTTCATTTGAGATTTTTTTTTTTTTTTCAAATTTTCCGATGTTTTGCTTTTTGGAAAAAAAGCCAAAATAAAAATGATGGCCTTTTTTTCGAAAAATAATCTGCCGCATATAAAAATAATAAATTCTAAAGATAATTATTGATTCAACGTGCTAAAAAAGTTTGTTTAAAAAAAAAAAAAGTATTGGAAATGAATCATTAAATTAAAAATGTTTCGTATATTCGATCCATCAGCAGCTCTTAGTCAACGTGAAGTTGACATAAAAAAAGTTTACCAAACGTTGTTGAAAATGCTATTTCATGGCTTGTAAATTTTTGTTAAATGCGTTAATTTATTCTCAGGCTTAATGGATTATTTAAAAATTTACGTCATGTTTCATTAAGAGGATTTTAATATTTTCATGTCATCCTGTCAGCATCCCAATGAAAATAAGGGCGCAAAATAAGAAAATAATTGGAGGATTGCACGAACGTTTCTTGGTTCTCAGTCTCATCGGGGATTTTGCTAAAATTGATATGGAGCAAAAGGATGAAAATTGGCAAAAGAGGAAGTGACGAAATGGAGGACTCAAGGCTGGAATTTTGAAACGTCAGCTGGAATCAAAGTTCCAAATGTAAAACGACCCTGTAAGATTAAACCAATTTTAAATTGGACGTCCTTAAATTTAGGGCCAAGTCAGAAAGGACCAAAATACTCGTTTTATCAGACGAGTAGTCGAGGAAGGTTTAGAGATATCTTAAAAAAAAAGACTAGGCTAGTGCTAGGTGGACATAATTTTAGTGGTATTTCGACGAAGGTTTCCGACCAAGGGTGTTGGGAAACTCGAGTAATTCTCGAAGTGAAGCTATCGATTTCCGATAAACGAGAGTAGCATTCTTGCATACATATATATATATACACATATATATATATATATATATATATATACATATATATATATATATATATATATATATAACTAGCTAGTTCACTAGCACGGAGAATACCAGCAACTTGTCGAGGTAGCCAGAAGGGGTTTTCGAGAGACCGGAAGAACGAAAGGGGTATTGTACGTACGTGCAGTGATCAAGTCCACAAGAGCTTTTCGATCCACCTCTATACTCTTTTTCTTTTTCTCACATCAAGAAAACAAAAAAACAAAGTCTCGGATAGTCTTCCATCGATTCATGTTGCTACTGTAACATTTTGTATCCCAACCATTTCCATCCTTATTGCTAAACCATCGTCATTATTCCTGTTCAAAGATGCTATTTCGGATTTTTCGAACTATGGATAGAAAAGAGTGTCCTAAAGTGGGGGTTGCGCTCGATATGAATTATCTAAAATATGAGCAAGTCGTATTTCTTGTATTTCTTCAGATAATAATGAACCAAATCAGCGAGAATATATCTGATTCGTTTAAAATCTATTTGCATTGAGGAAACTTAACGTCACTTCCGGTCGCAATGACATCACTTCCGGTTGAATTTGACATAACTTTCGGTAGCAACGACGTCACTTCCGGTCCCAATGACGTTACTCCCAGTTGCTCTGACGTCACATCCGGTTGCTCTGACGTCACTTCCGGTCGCAATGACATCATTTCCGGTTGAATTTGACGTCACTTCCGGTCGCAATGACGTCACTTCTTATTGAGTTGACGTCGCTTCTGGTCGATTCGATGTCACTTCCGGTTGATTTGACATCACTTCCGGTTGATTTGACGCCACTTCCGGTTGATTTGATGTCACTTCCGGTTGATTTGACGGCACTTCCGGTTGATTTGACGTCACTTCCGGTCGCTTTGACGTCACTTCAAATCGACCGGAAGTGACCGACTATCAAATCGACCGAAAGTGACTAGATGATCGACCGGAAGTGACTGACTATATGATCAACCGGAAGCGACTGACTATATGATCGACCGGAAGTGACTGACTGGAGTGCAAGATCGAACCGGAAGTGACTGACTGGAGTTCAAGATCGAACCGGAAGTGACTGACTGGAGTGCAAGATAGAACCGGAAGTGACTGACTGGAGTGCAAGATCGAACCGGAAGTGACGTCATCGCGACCGGATGTGACGTCAAATTGAACCGGATGTGACGTCAACTTTCGCTGGAAGTGACGTCAAATTTTACTGGATGTGACGTCATCGCGACAGGAAATGACCTCATCGCGACCAGAAGTGAGGTCATCGCGACCGGAAGTGACGTCGCGAGCGATCAAAAGAATAATCAACGAATAGGAAAAGAAAAAAGTGAAATAGTTAAAGCGAACGTTAAACTTTATATATGCCTTGAATCGCTGCAAGCTGCGGTTTCATGGTGGTGCCTGTTATTGTTGGGTGTCAAGGTAGGGTGTCATGGTGGGGAGGATGATGCCGATCGACCACAACGATGATGAACGTACATGCGGTTGGACGGATGATTGCCCTTCCGAATGATAGAGGGTGCAACTGTCACTGGAATATATAGGACGTCTTGAGAATATTTTCAAGTATAGAAAATATCATCGATTTGAGTTCAATAGGTACAAGCAAAATTATCTTTCCAGAAAGACATCTAATGGATTAGATAGGAATAGATATAGGAATGGATAAGTAAAAAAAACGAACGAAATATTTGCTGTAATGGCACTTTTTATATATATACATATATATATAATATTTAAATGCAAATTATATGTACACGTTGCGAGATTTCTTTAAAAAAATTTGGCCATCAATTTCCATTAGGAATCACAGGGGATGATCAAGTGTATTTTAGGGGTAAAGTGAGTTCAATATTTTTGTGCACGAATGAGAATAAAAGTGTTTATTTTCTGCAGCTATATAGAATATATATAGGACGTCTTGAGAATGTTTTCAAGTATAAAAAATATCACCCATAAATTGCTGAATTACAAAAAACAATAATAAATTATACGAAATTCCCTGCTACGAAAAACTCTTATACAAAATTTCTTTTTCATTACAAAAAAAAAAATTATACCGATCAAACGACCCATAGTATTTTCGCTATAATTCGGCACGAACTGTCTAGACAATTCGAAACTTTCAACGCCCATTTAGCCCATCTAGATGGACGAGATGAACGTTAAAAGTTTGAAATTTGAAAGTTTCACATGAAAAATAAAATAATAACTGTGTACTTTTCGTATATTCGGTACAACGACTCGTACACTTCACATTCGATACAATCGTCCAGTCAAACTTTTGACGCTTTCACAACGTAATAATAATGTACCCATAGAATTATAACGAGGTAATTTCCTCCATCCACTGACGACCATTTTATTGCATATATATTTGTACTCTGTACGTGTAACTCGATTTATCTATACTACAAAGTACTTTCAACGAAACTTTTGTATTATATCTCGTTACTGACTTTCCAATTTTATGTACCTCAATTGCTGCTGTACATAGATTTTACTTTACATTTTATTTTGGAGAAATAAACTGTCTTTTAATGACTGAAAAAAAAAATTATTGCCAATCGTAATTATTCCTGTGGGGGCTGAGAAAAAGATAATAATATTTGTGATGGGATGATCGAGTAAAAAAAAAATTATTTAACATTGGGAAGCTGCTGTACCTCAAAATATAATATGCTAAAGTACATAGATGCAGTTTGATGTTTCAAATAATAACGAATGATTTTTTATTGACAAAGGGAAAATAATAAACTAATAAATGGATGACTAAGTTTCAATTATTGAAATCATAAGTTTGTTAACATTCGAGACACGAGCCCCATATTATTCCTGATCATAGTAGTGGAAATTGCTCTTCGAATCTGGACCATAGAATGAGCCAATTTTGAGAGAGCTTTTCGAATCCATTTTTGAAACGAATCTGACCATATCACGACTTGAGATGATCGATGGGTAGTGTCCAGCGATATTTCTCTGAAAATCGTTCAGTCGATGATTTCACAATCTTAGGATAAATAGACTTCTTGATCCTTCCCAGTTTTCCACCCATCTTTGTCCAACCCAAAAATTCTTCGTCTTCGTGATGTTCATCCTCGACCATTACTTATGTTGTGGCGACACATCAGATTTATAATTTTTTGCTCATTCCCCGAAAAAAAAATAATAATTTGTTGCCTTGGCTCATAAAATTTTAAGGAAGATTTAAACGGATTTTAAATTTATCTAAAATTGTAGTTGGCATTTTTTTCATCGATTTAAAACGTTTAAAAGTTTTTATTTAGTGCCAGTGTGTCAGGTGGAAAATCAATCATGAACTGTCACAGAGTATGGCGCTCTTTGTACTTTGAGCACAAAGAGTTCCAGTTTTGGACAAAATTTATCGTTCCAGAAAGTTCGTTTATTTTGATATTTTGTACAAAAAGTAAAAAGAAGAGGAGGCGCGTTGGAGGAAAAGTTGGTGCGCACCACTAACACCACCAACGGACGCCAAAAGATGAATCACCCGCGATGGGGTAAAAGTCTGTCAGTAAATTTTCAAACGTGCGGTTGGAAACACTCGGCTCGACCCAACGAAAAGGCGAAACGTACGAAGAATAGTGGCCAAAAAGAGCGACATGGTGGGTTATACAGCTGAGGCACCAGGGTGAATAGTGCTTTTCATGGTATACACTCGTATATATATTTATATATATATATATATATATTATATATAAGAAACAGCATACTCTGTCAAGGTGTCCCAAACTGCCATAAAAGTTACAAGACTTGAGAATCTATGGACTTTTGCAGTTGGAGAGCAAAGACTCTGATAAAAAAACCAAGTTCTTCCAATACTCGAGAAAGTGATCACGAGTAGTTTCTCCCTCTTTTCGAGAATTCCAGAAACAGTTATATTTTTTTCCTAGGTGGTACCATTTAACATGGAGCTCTCCATCATATTTATACAGCAACTGCAACTTTAGCAGAAGTCTACCAATTTTTTATTTTATGCTTTAATTGACCATTTAAATGAGACCAGAATTTTTACGAATATCAACGTATCTTTGTAATCAATGAAATACATCAATTATTAAAAATCATTGAAATGATTTTTAAAATGATTGAAAGATGTCATATGGACCACTTTAAAAAAAAATTTAGTCTATATATATAGATTATAGAAAATTGGAAAAAGTTGCAATCTTGAAGTGGCTCTAAATGATGTCAAGATATAATTTATGGCATTATTAATAGTCATCTGTACTCTAATCTCAGTCTTTCTTTTCGTAAACTTTACTTCTGACCCTTTAAGGTATAGCACGTGAGACTTCCTTATATCTCTCGAGTTCAAGTGGTGACAAACGATTATGAATCAGTCTCAGGTAGCTTTTGAAAATATTCAGGAAAATAATTAATAGTTTCCTCTTTTTCAAATATCTCAAAGACCAAGTGGTCTTTTTTTTAGATAAAAAAATGTTCATCATATACATTCCTTTTCGTTTGAAGTTTTAAGGGATGTTTATTTTTTCGTTATATTTTCAAGTTAATATGTTTTAGGAAAATTGAGATGAGAGAAATGATAAATTTATATAAACATCAAAGAAATTAAATATCTAATGTTATATTTTTTATTTTCCATTCATATTGCATAGAAATACAGAGGATAAAAACAAATCATGAATAAATAATTAATCTAAAAGATGAAAAACGTAGAATTTTTTTTTGAACGATTGAGAATAATTTGAAACAGCTGTTTCTGGAGAAAAATAACAGTAATAATAATAATATTGATTTATATTATAAATTTGCAATATCTATAATTATTTTTCTCTTTTCAAATGTGATAAATTCTCTCACGAATTCATCCCAAGTATAATGTTATCTGCGACTACCACATAGCTGATAAACGAACTCGTCTTCTGCGACCCGAGCATTATATACATATATGTTATATATACATTATATATATATATATATATATATATTTATATATATATCCTTTACTATGCCTATTATGTTTCATTAGTCGGTATAATTTGAGATATTACCAGATTAAGTGATACATTTTTTATCTACGACGATTCATAACTCTTCCAATTACGCTTCTGTTGCCATTTGCAAAAGTCCACTCGAATTAAAACAAAAATTAAATTAATTTTTATACAAAGTACATCAGAATGAATTTATATAAAAAAAAAATTAAGGAAACTTAACATTCACAGATGTATTTTGTGCAACTTTAGTTAATCTCATAATGAAAATTCAAAAAATGTCTTTTTGATGGTAAAATTAAAAATAATTAAAAAATCATTAAAAAAAAAACAGAGGAGATAATTAATTAGATTTATTATTTATATTTTTTTTTGAACGTGTCTATTTTGTTAGAACAATATTATTTAGGCACAGCTAGAACTTACGGGCGTTTGGCGATTGGAAGAAAAATAAATTCCAGCAAAAAGTCAGGCATCCCAAGTTCTGAAGCAAAAAAAGGGCCTCTGTCGTTTCGGACCTTGAGACCCACGAGAGGGGCGATCGCACGTGGTCTTTTGTGCATCCAGCATCTCTCCCCAGACGTTCGTGAGGCCTTCAGACGTTTATACGGCTAACGTGAATGGTTCAGAGAGACGGGTGACGTGGGGAGGGAAAAACGAGAGACGCTCTTTCAACAAAAACGATTCGTAGCTCCCTAACGGCTCTACGGATTAGTACTCGAGATGTTTTTGCCCTGAGCAGACACTACGATCCTCCATATAATTACAAATAGACAAAATTAAAAAAAAAAAAAACATTTTTTACAGAGAATTTTTTATATCGTAAAATAATTCATAAATTTTTATTGAAAAAAAAAATAAACAGTGCAAAAGTGAATATTAAAAAAAAAATACTATTTAAATTGTATATAGTTTCAAGTGGGAAGTAAAAATGTTTTTTGGAATATTAGTGCATTTGGCAATGTTTGTGGTTGGTTATCAAGCCACTATACTCCAGTCAACCGAACCATCAGTTGAACTTTCAACCTCGACGTTTCCTCCATGCTCGAAAAGTGACTCGGATGGTGGCATTTTGCCTAACGTTATATTTCCAAAGTGCACGGCAAGCCTAAATCCTGAGAGTCTTCGTAATATCGTTATTCACGGTATGGCTTGTGCCTGCGATTTGAGCACCCTTGGAATACCCAAAAGGGACGACTATCATTACACCCCTGGATTAGGGGCTCACAAGTTACACACGAGAGCGGCGACTTTCAACGAGGCGAGAAAGGTCTGCAACGAGGAGGGTGGACATCTAGCGGTCATAGACACACTTGCCGAGGAACAAGTTAGTTCTCTTCTCTTGACCCAAATTTTCAATTTTCAACCCTTTTTTTCTTATACACGGGAAAAAAATAAAAAAAAAATCTGCACTGCCGAAAACGATCGATGTGAACTTTTTAGTAGTGTTGAGGTCACAGGTTGAGTCATTTTAGTAACTTTAGAGATTTCTTTAGACTATTAGGGTTGCATTGCAACAACAAAAAAAAATAGTTGGGTGAATTATGAAATCATTGTTAACACTTTACAGTTATCTATTGATAAATAATAATAATAATAATAATTAATAATAATAATAATAATAATAATAATTAATAATAATAATAATAATAATAATAATAATAATAATAATAATCACAATAATAATAATAATAATTAATAATAATAATAATAATAATAATAATAATAATAATAATCGTAATTTGTTTTCAATTGTAAAAAAATAATTGGGTGAATTATAAAATAATTGTTAACACTTTACAGTGATCAATACAATAATTTGTTTTAATTCGAGTGCTACTAGGATGATAAAAAGAGGACATGACGAGCTATTGAAATTTCGACAGATACTTTTGGATCTTTTCAAATCATCTGGTACGATAAGAGGTGCTGTGAACACCGAAGAGGCCTTCATTGGCACTCACGATCTCTACAACGAGGGCGAATGGGTAACTATTCTTGGTGATTCTCTTCACAAGAGCGGCTACACGAAGTGGAGCGAACAATGGGGCGGACAACCGGACAACGGTGGTGGCGTTCAACATTGCGGTGCTCTTCTCCAGTATGGTGGAATGGATGACGTCAATTGCAACATTCGCTTTGCCTTTTTCTGCGAAATTTCCGCCATACGAGTGGCTTATTGAAATATGAGATTGCTCTCTTGGATTCATCCACTTCCATTTCATCCATTCAACATTTCTCTTTCTCTCGCTGAATATCATTTTACGACCATTTTCAATTCATTAAAATAATTAATTATATTTTTTTTAATTATAATGAGAATGAAAAAAAAATAACTTGGTAATAAAATCATTATTTCATTTCATTTCATAAAGGAAAAAAAATATATTTATAAACGCTCAAATATATAAATCTGACCAAAGAATTCAATAAAATTTAAGATAATATTATCGAATATTATTTTTATTGTTAAGAAAATAAATGACATATTTTCATTAATACGAAAACTAATTAAATATTTTTATACATTCATTCTCGTATTTCGTGTCAATAAATTCATATAATTTAATATAGCGAAATTTTTCGATACTTTATTTGCGAGGAACGATCAATTTTTATCCTTCATTATAATCTACTCGTTTAGTTTCGAAAAATGATACTTCTCGGTCATATTTCTCGACCCGCGATAACGAACCAATCTCACCGTATAACGGCAGACGTCGACATCGTCCCCCTTGATAAGATTGTACGAAGTCAACGTATCGAAAAAAATATATAAACCCAGTATATAGAGTTAAAAAAAATTTACCACATACAATGTAAATTTTTATGTTCCATGAATTACATTTTTTTTTTTTTAACTATTTTATATGCCTTAAAATAATTCAAATGTATTAATTTTTTTTTACGAATTTATGTGTACTTGAAATGTGTTCAGTGAAATTAAAAATGGCGCAGTCAAACTATCCGGCATGAATGAAAAAAATTCAAAGTCGAAATTCAAAGCTTCAGATTCGACATGGCCATCGATAAAAAATCAAATGATGGTCCATTCTGATCTAAAAGGGTTTTGATGTTGTTTCTAGGGCTCTGGCATATTTTCAATAATTCGAACATTTCGTTCGGAATTCCTGTCATGGTGATTCTCGTCCTTTCGTTTCACTAGTATTGGGGATTCGATTCTGCACTCCAGTCCAATTATGTGGACAATTCTCGTAGTTTATCACGTACGACATATGTTTATATGTCTATGTATTATTCTATGTATATATTTATATACTATACAAAAATAGATACCATATATATATACACATAAATAAATGATATATATATATATACACATAAATAAATAATATATATATATACATACATAGCATAATTTACGTATAATGTATATATGGGAGAATAAATAGGTAAGCGGAAATCTAGTAGGTTTTGAAAGCGAACAAGACTGGTGTGCAAATTTTGATAACCAGGTCGTGCTATGCAAATACATCAGTATTCATCTGGAGTATCCAGTCGCAGTTACTATCAATATTGGCCGTAATATTTGCCGAGTCGAGAAAATTTAACTGTGGCATCGGTCAAAATTCCAACTCGGACAATCATCCAACCCAACTATCATTCCTATTTTCAAATCTGTATAAATAATTTTGTATTTTATACATTTTTTTTTTTTTGTATATTTCAATCGATTTCTCCACCTACCAATGAAAACTCGGTAGCAGTGAAAAAATTCCGATCAGATAGAATCTCAAAAATAATTATGTTAAAATGCAATTGAAATTCAGGCATTAAATATCTAAATTTTAATTGATCAATTTTTTTAATTTTTCTTCATTTAATTTCTTTAAATTTCTTTTAGGAATTCTTTAATAAAGAATTTTTTCCACGCATCAGAAATTCAATAGGCATTTTCCCAAAACGAAAAATATTCTCAAAAATGTATTTGCTAAAAGTATATTATTATTTGATGACATTTTTACGAAACTTTCACCAAATTATCAATTACTGCAAAATTTATAAAATTATTCACATAACTCTTCAACCCCCAAATTCTTCCAAACCATGATAGCCAACTTTTCGTCGTCAAATACTAATAAATATTAAATGTCTCCCTCGAATCACCCTGAAAAAAAATCGTTCGTGTATAAGCCGATCAAAAAAATTATATTTGAATATATAATTTTTTAATATACCAAAGGGTGAGAAGGAATTTAATTTATCAGGTAGGGGATGGTCGCCACCGGGTTGACGCGCAATGATTAATTGCCCCGATGGGGTTCCAGATGAATGTACATAGAATGTATATATATATATATATATATATATATATTGATGAGAGAGAGAGAGAGAGAAGTTTTGCAAAACGGAAGGATATGTAGTTTGGAGAACCACACGTGGTGGTTGTACTGGACCCGTATACACGATACATGTATATCAAAGTATATAGATACATATATATATATATATATATATATATACAGCGTTTCAGTACAACATGTACAATAATACATAATGTAAACTCTCCACGTGTCTCGATCGTCGCACAGATCCGTTCACAAGAGAAGATCGATGACTATACGTTGGTTACTATGTAATGGTGGTGAGATGAGCTGTCAGACATTCCACAACAGTTTCCGGTGGATGTAAGTTATCTTGAATTTATGCAATCTCATCCCCATGCTGGACCATCGGAGAGACCATCATCGCGAGATCTCCTCGGTCATCTTGGCGAGGTTTCGAGAGGGTTATCGTTGATAGTTAATTAAGATAGCCAAGAATATTATATTACCATATATAAAATATTCCACGACTTGAATTACTTTTATTTTATGGTTCTTTTATCTTGTGAGATTACGAAGCAATTTATGATAAAAATAAAAAGATTTTTTTCATCTGATTTTAGCAATGTATTTGCATACGTAATGGGGGAGGGTAATGAGAGCTGAATATCGAGGTGTAAAAAGGCTTTTTGTTTAACGCAGATTTCTAATCCTCTGGTGAAAAAATATACAGTCAAAGTCCCCATAACTTGACTGATCCCTGAAATTTAATTGGTGGATTTATCACACGTCATTAACAACCATAATATGGCCAATAATATTATAGCCTCGTTATGGATAATATCTCAGAGTTTGGGGCACTTAATTCTATGGCTCTTTTATCTTGTGAGATTACGAAGCAATTTATGATAAAAATCAAAAGATTTTTTTCATCTGATTTTAGCAATGTATTTGCATACGTAATGGGGGAGGGTAATGAGAGCTGAATATCGAGGTGTAAAAAGGCTTTTTGTTTAACGCAGATTTATAATCCTCTGGTGAAACAATATACAGTCAAAGTCCCCATAACTTGACTAATCCCTGAAATTTAATTGGTGGATTTATCACACGTCATTAACAACCATAATATGGCCAATAATATTATAGCCTCGTTATGGATAATATCTCAGAGTTTGGGGCACTTAATTCTATGGCTCTTTTATCTTGTGAGATTACGAAGCAATTTATGATAAAAATGAAAAGATTTTTTTCATCTGATTTTAGCAATGTATTTGCATACGTAATGGGGGAGGGTAATGAGAGCTGAATATCGAGGTGTAAAAAGGCTTTTTGTTTAACGCAGATTTATAATCCTCTGGTGAAAAAATATACAGTCAAAATCCCCATAACTTGACTAATCCCTGAAATTTAATTGGTGGATTTATTACACGTCATTAACAACCATAATATGGCCAATAATATTACAGCCTCGTTATGGATAATATCTCAGAGTTTGGGGCACTTAATTCTATGGCTCTTTTATCTTGTGAGATTACGAAGCAATTTATGATAAAAATCAAAAGATTTTTTTCATCTGATTTTAGCAATGTATTTGCATACGTAATGGGGGAGGGTAATGAGAGCTGAATATCGAGGTGTAAAAAGGCTTTTTGTTTAACGCAGATTTATAATCCTCTGGTGAAAAAATATACAGTCAAAATCCCCATAACTTGACTAATCCCTGAAATTTAATTGGTGGATTTATTACACGTCATTAACAACCATAATATGGCCAATAATATTACAGCCTCGTTATGGATAATATCTCAGAGTTTGGGGCACTTAATTCTATGGCTCTTTTATCTTGTGAGATTACGAAGCAATTTATGATAAAAATCAAAAGATTTTTTTCATCTGATTTTAGCAATGTATTTGCATACGTAATGGGGGAGGGTAATGAGAGCTGAACATCGAGGTGTAAAAAGGCTTTTTGCTTAACGCAGATTTATAATCCTCTGGTGAAAAAATATACAGTCAAAGTCCCCATAACTTGACTAATCCCTGAAATTTAATTGGCGGATTTATCACACGTCATTAACAACCATAATATGGCCAATAATATTACAGCCTCGTTATGGATAATATCTCAGAGTTTAGGGCACTTAATTCTATGGCTCTTTTATCTTGTGAGATTACGAAGCAATTTATGATAAAAATCAAAAGATTTTTTTCATCTGATTTTAGCAATGTATTTGCATACGTAATGGGGGAGGGTAATGAGAGCTGAATATCGAGGTTTTTTCATTTGTAAAAAGGCTTTTGGTTTAACGCAGATTTATAATCCTCTGGTGAAAAAATATACAGTTAAAGTCCCCATAACTTGACTAATCCCTGAAATTTAATTGGTGGATTTATTACACGTCATTAACAACCATAATATGGCCAATAATATTATAGCCTCGTTATGGATAATATCTCAGAGTTTGGGGCACTTAATTCTATGGCTCTTTTATCTTGTGAGATTACGAAGCATTTTTATATGGATTATTTTTATTTTTATACGAAGCAATCGGAGAAGCAGCAAGCCACCATTATCGTTCGTCAATTTTATTCAAGAATGTAATAAATTTTGGATTGAATGATTTTTTCGTGAGAGGGAGGAAAAATGTGAAGAAGTCTCGGTAAAGGCCAGAGGGCAAGGCAGAGTAGAAGGTAGTTGTAAACTATCAGCTCCACAAGTGTCCACTTGGCTGGGGAACTTGAGCGCCAATAATGTCGAGTTCTTTCTTCTGGGGCTCTTTCTCTCTCTCTCTCTCTCTCTCTCGCTCTCTCTCTCTTCTTCTTCTTGAATCCGGCCAAAGTAGCTCTCACAGTAAAAAACAAGATTTGAGGATGAAATACGCTGCAGTAGATTATCGTTCGAAGAAATCTAATTTTTCAATATCCAATACCCCGATATTTTCGAGCTTCGACAATCGAGTTATTTTATTCCTTGATAAAATTGTGACGCTGAAACGTCTATCCGGATTTAATGGCAATTTTATTCTTATTCCATGTCTCAGAAGTTATTCGCATTGGAGTGTAAATTCTGATGATAATGCAAAATTCTGATTCTGATGATGATGCGATGTTTTTTCTGGCAATTTTCCTCAGCACGATAATGTACAGAATTTATGAGGGGTTCGCAAAGAAAAATGTAGATATTCCCATACGTTTGGGATGATATCTTAAGAGTTTATTGTGCCAATATTTTATTAAAGCTGATCGTCAGCGTTGAGGTCAACAATAAAGTTGGCCAGTAGAGCTCAGATATTCGAGGATTAAAAAAATAAATAATCATTGAGATTGGTCCGAAAAATGAATTTGATATTGTAAATAATTTTCAATTGTTTTATATTGTATATGAAAATTATTTTTTGCACCAAAGATGATATTTATCCAGAATTAAATTTGGATTGGGGAGCACAAAACATCGACCGAGAGTCATATAGCTTGGAGCTACTCAGAAGCATAGCAGTGTATCGTGGGACAATTAGAAAAAATATACAGTCAAAGTCCCCATAACTGAACTAATCCCTGAAGTTTAATCGGTGGTTTTATCACACGTCATTAAGAACCATCGTCGTAAAATGTCTGAGCTCATATTGAAGAGGTTTTGGAAGGATTAATGGTTCATTGATACATGTCGAAAAAAATGGCGGCCATCTGATTTTTCGACATTAAAATAAGCGAAATTTCCACGCGTTGACTCAGCTTTGCACCTACTTGAGTGTCGAAAAAAAATGCCTGCCATCTATTATCCATCTTAATCGCAAATTACGCAGTCCTGGACGACAATGGTCCAGGAAGTGCTTCGGATATTGCGACGTGCAGAGATTGGGAGGCGTCTATATATAGCTTGGAGCTACTCAGAAGCATAGCAGTGCAGCATGGGACAATTAGATCGGCTAATACGGACGCGTGCCACAGTTAATTTCCATGGTATGCGAGCTCGGGATACAAGAGGCAGGAATTGCATAGCTCCTCTGTGTCCAAGTACACTGTCCTCCATGCATATATAGTGCATATCGTGTACTATACAATTCGCTAAGTAAATCTGGTTCACGTGATAATCAGGTGGAAAATTACTCAATCGTTTCATACGAAATAAAATGATTCTAAAATTTTAGCATCAAAATTTGTCTCAAAAGTCCATTAAAAAATTCCATTAAACATTTTTTTTGCTCATTCTGGAAGAACCAATGAAAATTCTATTCAAATCATGGCAATAATTTAACTTAAATCCGATAAATAAAATAATTTTACGAAAACCTGATAGAATTACAGAGTGAAAGAAAATGCTCGAGGATTGCCATTTTTTTTTTTTCACATACACACACACAGGCATGAATGATTTTATGGCATTGATAAGAGAATAAAAGCAAAGAGCTTTAGAAAAATATTTGATTCATGAGTTTTTATGTCGTCACAGAGCTCGTTCCTCGAATAGTATTTGAGAATTATTATGACAAATTGAAAAAATAATAATAATATTTTTTTTTTGCTTCTCCATTACATGTGAGGATTTTTGTGCTCCGTTAGAATTCATGGCTTCGTTTTTTTTTTTTAAATTCAAATTTCAATCCTCCATTGAATTAAATAAGTTGTATATACGTCGATGTTATTAATGGAAATTGTAGAACATTTTCGAGATGATTCAATAGACGAATAGCTCGAATGAAATATTATGTAACTACGTGGATGTGTGAAAACCGACTGGGAGATGAATGAGCAAATGGGGTGGTGGAGGATATCCGTGATATTGTGGGAAGGTACACAGCACTTTTGACACATTGGTACGAAATGATTTGTACGAGGTTAATGCGAGCTATAGATGCAAAACTTTTATGAAAATGTGCGATTCATAAAGTGTGAAAATTCACACACATATATATATATATATATATATACATATATATGGGAATTTATATTTATATATATATAAGGGATGATTGAATATTCGAGAATTATTATGACAAATTGAAAAAATAATAATAATATTTTTTTTTGCTTCTCCATTACATGGGAGAATTTTTGTCCTCGGTTAGAATTCATGGCTTCGTTTTTTTTTTTTAAATTCAAATTTCAATCCTCCATTGAATTAAATAAGTTGTATATACGTCGATGTTATTAATGGAAATTGTAGAACATTTTCGAGATGATTCAATAGACGAATAGCTCGAATGAAATATTATGTAACTACGTGGATGTGTGAAAACCGACTGGGAGATGAATGAGCAAATGGGGTGGTGGAGGATATCCGTGATATTGTGGGAAGGTACACAGCACTTTTGACACATTGGTACGAAATGATTTGTACGAGGTTAATGCGAGCTATAGATGCAAAACTTTTATGAAAATGTGCGATTCATAAAGTGTGAAAATTCACACATATATATATATATATATATATACATATATATGGGAATTTATATTTATATATATATAAGGGATGATTGAATATTCGAGAATTATTATGACAAATTGAAAAAATAATAATAATATTTTTTTTTGCTTCTCCATTACATGGGAGAATTTTTGTCCTCGGTTAGAATTCATGGCTTCGTTCTTTTTTTTTAAATTCAAATTTCAATCCTCCATTGAATTAAATAAGTTGTATACGTCGATGTTATTAATGGAAATTGTAGAACATTTTCGAGATGATTCAATAGACGAATAGCTCGAATGAAATATTATGTAACTACGTGGATGTGTGAAAACCGACTGGGAGATGAATGAGCAAATGGGGTGGTGGAGGATATCCGTGATATTGTGGGAAGGTACACAGCACTTTTGACACATTGGTACGAAATGATTTGTACGAGGTTAATGCGAGCTATAGATGCAAAACTTTTATGAAAATGTGCGATTCATAAAGTGTGAAAATTCACATATATATATATATATATATATATATGTGTGTGTGTGTGTGTGAATTTATATATATATATATGGGAATTTATATTTATGTATATATAAGGGATGATTGAATATTCGAGAATGATTATGACGGATAGAACTCTAGTGGGCTTTTCACACGAGCGAGTTGGGTTACCAATAAATGGCACATGGTGAAGTGACCGAATACGAAGGTAAAATTTACAACCATATATATATATATATATAGTGGAAAAATAGTTTCACCTCCGTCGAAAGTGGAGGAGCGAACGATCGATCAAATTCTCGGATGAAAAGACGCGAACAGGTCGAGCGAGCGCGAAACTCGTTCCATTCTGGTGAGAAAAATCTCGGGCGCATCCTTTTGGGTCATCGATCACAGACATGGCCAACACTACTGGTCGATATACCAAGCGAGTGCGTGTAAACGGGATTAGCTCTTGTCGTCACGCCTCGTGAATTTCTCAACTCATCGTGCCCTCATCGTCTCGTATATATAAAAATGTCCGGCAGAGCTCCTACGAGTTACGTAATTTATTTCCTATTCGTTTAAATAAATATTCACTTTACTTCAAGTGTAAGTGTAAGTGTAAGTGTAAGTGTGTATAATATTCACTTTACTAAGTGAATTGTGATTATTATCAATCTTCTCTAATCTTAGCCTTTTCCGGTCCATTTTCATTTAATCGAAAAAGACCGAACTGGCTAACATTAAAGAAATATTTGTTTAAATTTTCTATTTTTTTAACGCGAATAAAAAATCGAGTTTTTCAGAAATCGAAGCTCTTGCTCAAAATTTGGCTGAACAAATATCCTGATAAAATATCGTGTGTGAGAAATGTAACAATTTAAAGTATTTTCTAAATTCTTCGATATTGCTTATAACAGGTCCAAGTATTTACAAATACTTTATTTCGGTACAGTGAGAGATTTGATTGAACGTCGCTGCCAGAGTCAAGGAAATAAAAGAGAGAGAGAGAGAGAGAGAATAAGATTTTTCGTTTTTTGGCTAGATCGTTGACATTTTTCTCTCCGGGTGGCGATGGTCCTGTCGAAAAGCATGCTTCGATTTTTGTGCCAGCTCGTTTTCCTCCTCCCTTATCGCTCGTTTTCGCTTGTTTACTTTTTTTTTTTTTTTTTAACTTAACGTACAAGAAAAACGTTCAGTGGCCCTATCGGAGTACAGCAATCGAGGGAGCAATCGAGAATTGGCTCTCGCTGTTACGTCGACTTACAGTGAGAATGTACAACCCGATACAGTCAGAGCCACCAACGTCGTTTCATTTTTTCTTCACTTTTTTCCCATCGGAAAAATACATATATATATTTTTTTCAGCTGCTGAGCTTCGATTATGAACTCGATTTTTTTTATTCTTTGCACTTTATAAGCGAGAAGGTGGATGAAATGTGATATGAAGTTGATAAGGTAACCAACTTATCCCAGAGCTAAGGGAGTTGATAGCCCAGAGATCGTTTATTCTTACGATTTTTTTTTCCCTCGATCTATTTATTATTAAAATGAGAAGAGCTGAAATATTTCCTTGGACTAATGGAATATTCAGTCGAGATGAAAAATATCGTTGAAAAAAAAAATAATCATAATTAAAAATTTACTTTATCGGTACGCGAATTGCTCATACAGTGTGGATTGCCGGAAATGGTTTACCCCTATCGCGTAATTGAGATCGAGAAAAGAGTCTCGAAAACGTTACGACAAGCCATCCCTGCTATTTCTGGCTGCTATCCAATTTAGTCTTGAAGGAAATTAAGATTTTTTATTTCCTTAACTTTATCTCTGTTAAAAATACCGTTTGATACAACTTCACAATTGATACAACTTCAAATTAATTATATCAATTAATTGCTGGATCAAAGTGTAATTTGGTCTTTGGTGTATTGTTGGGTTAATCGAGCAAAATATTTTTTCATACACTTGAATAAATATATTTTCATAAAGGACTCAATTTTTGGGCCTGATCAATTTCATGCAGCTTTCTCGCTTTTTGTCATGTTATTTGAAATAATATTTTTTTCAGTCAAGCTAACATTTAACCAGACTCGATCTATTCTCGATGATCCATCGTGACATTTTCATTCCCACAATCTTCTGAGAATTTTGAATTTTTTTTTTCCCTCTCAAAGCTCTGATGCTCAATCCCCATAGCTTCAGCTCTCGCATAAGTATAGCTGTGAGCTCTCCCCGAACCCCGATTGCGGGTCATTGAAGCCTGGAATTGTGGATGAATGAAGGGTCGACGAAATTTTCGCAGCAAATCCATGACCGCAAAAAAAAATATATATACGTAGGAGAATAAAGGGATCGAGCTTCGAGTCACGAAAAAAAAAAATATACGTAGGAGAATAAAGGGATCGAGCTTCGAGTCACGAAAAAAAAAAAAAAAAAAAAAAAAAAGTTCCTACGGGTTTTTCCAACTGGAAGGTGAATTCGTATGTAAATGTAGCGTGGCAGAGGGAGGGAACTGGATTTTCCATGTAGACGAAGGGGAAAACGAGAATTTCTTTTTTGCTTTTCGCCATTTGGCTGAAATAGACTTTTACTAATTTTCCATGCAGTTGAATCGTCCCTCCTTATTAGGCTTGCCTCGAAGCTTCGGTTCAATTTCTCTAATATGCTCCGGAGTAATAAACGTTTTTGTGGTAGATCAATTCGTTACCACGATAATCTTAAGCTTCGTTCCTTTAATTTTATTCTTTTTCTTATGCGAGACTGATATTGCTGCATAGTCAGAATTTTTTTCCCTTCCCCACATCTCCAATGGGATTTAAGGGGATAATTGATTTCCGAGAAAGTAATGAGAAGTGTAATGATCTTGGGTGTATTTATGAATCTTGCCTGGCTTCCATCACGAATTTATAAAACGAACGAATGAATTTCAAAAAGAATTCAAAAAAATTTCTTTCAAAAAGAAATTAGTTTCTCTTTTTTTGACACTCGTTCTTTGAAACTGGTCGTTTTTTTTTTTAAATAATTTTTTACTCAATTTCTGAGCTTGCCTCGTATCAAACTTTGTAAAAGAGAAAAAGCAATTATGAAACTGGTGTGCAAATTTCAAATGTATTATTGTGAAGAAAGTCTCGTGATTTTGATATCAAATCAAGATGAAGACAGACAAGAAATTAATTCCCACGTATCAATTTTGCCACCATTGTGTTTTTTTTTTTCATTACTAGAGAATTCACAATGTCAGTCTCGGTGTAAAAATAAAATTATGCAAATTGAAACTTATTGCCTGCTTATTACTCTTCTGCAATTATAAAATTTACTACGAGATGAAGTAATTTTTTTAATTTACATTTAACTCAAACAAATAAATATTTTGTGGATTCTCTTTGAAATTGTTTTGCGTTATTTTCGTGTGTAAATTGAGTACGTTAAGAACCGCATATATATATATATATATATATATATTGCTAAAATAGTTATATGATATATATATATCACACAACTATTTTTATCACACTTTCTTGCATCAATCGAAAGGCCTATCGTCGTGAAAAAAATAGTATCTCATTCCGGCCACCATTATCTCGTATTGCCTCATCTATACGAGCAGTCTCATGGGGCTAAGCAGACCTCTCATGGAATTACCGATGTTAAAGCCAAGAAAAATATCGCCAAGGCGCTATTTCCCACCTGAACACTCACATCCAGCTTTTATGTCAAGCTCAAGATTATCCACTACACAGAGCAGCTCTCTCAGCTTTCTTTCCCCCCATGGCTATTTTTTACAGCCGAGCAACAAAGCTCATTCTCCATTTTATTTTCAACGCCATTTTCTCACAACCCCTGAGATTCGATGACGTTATTTACATTTTTTCTCACTTCTTCTTTACCACTTGATACGTTCTTTCACTGTAATAAAATATTTATATAGTTTCAATTAATTTCATCGCAGTTTTATTAATTAGGATAATTTTTATTCGTCGGTTTTTTAAAGAGCTGATAAATAAATTGTCGAAGCTCGATAATATTTAGAAATTACAATATTTCATCTCTTTTATGCCAAAAGTCACATGTAATTTAATTATAATGGAGACGTTGAACTTTTTCCAACATTGTGCTCGTTATGACAAAAACAATTAAATTAAATGATATTTTAAAGTTGGCTAAACCCTTCGTCGTTTTTCATGTGAAAATATGTTTAATGAGGGCTTGGATATGAGAATATAAAAGTACCAAAAAATTATAATTTCGGGCCAACTTCCAGTTGTATTGCTAAATAGGCTCTTACAGACTTCTGGTTTTGCCGCCATATTAATTTTTCTTTTATCACAAAGTATATAGAGATAGACACAGACTTCCGGTTTTGGCGCCATATTTTTTTTTTTATCACAAAGTATATAGAGACAGATGATGCTTGTCATTTTCGAGAAACATATTTTTTTTTAACGACCCTACTGACCTCTAGTCACCTAAGTGACTAGAGTGACCCTCTAGTGACCTCTAGTCACATAAGTAATAAATCTGATATTACTGTGCGTTACTTAACGAATGATTTCGTGTCCTCACCAATCGATTAGGGTCATCCGGAATAATAGTCAGAGATAAGAAAGGAGGGACTTGAATTTTTTTTTCAACTTGTCTTGTAGTACCAACATCGCTCACCAACATCCCAATGTCGATCTTTGCAATCTCGACTTTTTCATGCTGTACCAAAAACAGATACAGTTCTATCATTGTCCGTTTTCACGAACTCTTTCATTCTTCGAAAGGTTTGTTCTCAGCACAACAGGAAAAAAAGAGAGATCTCGATAATACCGAGGCTTTGCCTCACTGTACTTTCATTCCCTTTATATGTGATATCTACTATGATTTACGGCACTACCTCTCTCTCTCTCTCTCTCTCTCTGGCTCTCTCTCTCTCTCTGGCTTTCTTTCTATCTCTCTCTCTCTCTCTCTCTCTCTCTCTCTCTCTCTCTCTCTCTCTCTCTCTCTCTCTCTCTCTCTCTCTCTCTCTCTCTCTCTCTCTCTCTCTCTCTCTCTCTCTCTCTATCTAGATCTTTCTCTGTTTCTCTTCCTTGTTTCCGTCTCTATGTATTTTTTTTATTTCTTCTCATTTACAGTCTCGATCCACCGAGTCGTTCGGCTCTCGGGTTATCTCTTTATACTTCCGCTTTTAGTGTCAGGTAATATTTTTTTTTTATACCTTTATCTCCGGGAGTGTCTCAATGTGAACGCAGTTGGGACTTACATAGTTGTAAAATATATATATATATATATATGTATATTAGCACTACCATTGTATCTACAAAACAGGGAACACTCTACGTTCACTATGTAACGTTTTGGCCTCAATAATAAAGCGATTATTCTTTTTAGTATTAAAAAAAAAAAATGTCGATTCTTTACGATTTATGCTCGCTTAAATTTTTTTTTTTAACCCTTCCTATTATCTCTCATTAGCCATCCTGTGAAACAAGAAATGTTGACGAGCTTTCACTGGAACGATCAAAAGTTTCTATGCATTTAAATCTTTTTTTTTTTTTTTTACCGATCAATTTTTTTTATTTGTCAATTTTTCGAAATTAGCCCGAATATCATTGGCTCGCAATCAAATATTTTCCTCGTCGTTTCGTTTTCGTTCTCATATTTTCTGCCAAAATTTATTTTCTCCGTCATCACGGACTATCGCGTGTCGATTTTTTTTTATCATCACTTTTGTACCAGCGTGTATTTGTTGGCCAGGATCGAGTCAGCCCCGGGCAATTTACGATTTTTTTTTTTCCTCTTCCGATTTTGTTTTTTTTTTTTTTTTTAATTTCAGCTTCATCCGGTCTCTGCGATCGACTTTGCCTCGCTGGTTTTCCCGCGGATCACACGTTTTATTTTTTGACGCGCTCGCAAATACGTGAAAAAGACAGACGGTGGTGAATTAAAAATAATAAAAAATAATTAAAATAAAAAATAAAAAAAATTGAAGAAGATTGGACACGACTGGTGGAGGGGACGAGTCGGTGGGATATATAAATTGAAACATAAATTCAGGTGGCTAATTCTCCTGCCAGTCTCGTGGCGTAACGTCGGGCGAGCTGCATACTTTTATATTTTATGAAACGCCACGAAATTTGCGACATCCTATACAAGGTCCACCCCTCTGTGAACTAACTACCCTCCACCCCCCTTCACCGTGTGGGAAACTCAATTTTTTAACGACTTTGTCGCCGGCGTTTCGCTTTACTCGCCCTGTCTCCTCTCTCACCCTCTCTCACCCTCTTCACTCTCTACCCTTCTCTCTCCTCTCTCTCTCTCTCTCTCTCTCTCACCCTTTCTCTCTCTCTCTCTCTCTCTCTCACCCTCTCTCTTTCTCTCACCCTCTCTCTCTCTCTCTCTCTCTCTCATCTCTCTCTCTATCTCTCTCTCTCTCTCTCTTCTCTCTCTCTCTCTTCTCTCTCATCTCTCTCTCACTCACCCTCTCTCTCTTCTCTCTCTCATCTCTCATCCTCTCTCTCTTCTCTCTATCTTCTCTCTCTCTCTCTCATCTCTCTCTCTCTCAGATCACATACCCCCCCCCCCCTCTCTCTCTCTCTCTCTCTATCTCTCTCTCTCTCTCTCTCACCCTCATCTCTCCACCCTTCTCTCATCTCTCTCATCACCTCTCTCTCTCTCTCTCTCTCTCTCTCCCTCTCTCTCTCCTTCTCTCTCTTCCTCAATCCTCTCTCTCTCTCTCTCTCTCACCCTCTCTCTCACCCTCTCTCTCTCTCTCACCCTCTCTCTCTCTCTCTCTCTCTCTCTCTCTCTCACCCTCTCTCTCCCTCTCTCTCTCGCTCTCTCTATTATATTTCTCTTCACGATTTTTCGCGTCGCTTCATTCACTAATGCCCATTCTTTCCGAGCATGAACAATTTTTCTTTCTGACAAGAATACTGTCGAGTTCTGTCTCTCTTTATTAAATGTGTATTCCGAAAAACGTGAGCACAAAATTGAAACAATTTGTCTCTTGAGAATACTATAAAGTTACCAGCTGATGCCCGGGGCTTCGCACGCCTTGAATGAGTCTAAACACATTTTACCAATTTTAACCCCCTCAGGGGTTGAATTTCGAAAAATCCTTTCTCAGTTGACGCCTAAAACCTAAGATTTTATTCCAATATTATAGAAAATATTTTAAATATTTTTGATACATTAAAAACCGAACGTTTTCATTTTCCCTCAGTAGAGGTGCAGTCGTGGCATTTTTTTTTTTTTTTATGGCATACAAAAAAAGCTTTTCTACGATTTTTTGAAAAGTTATCCAGCCCTCGTTATATTTTCTCGCGTCTCAAATCCCCCAGAAATATTCTATGGTAATATTTCTCATGTTACTTTTACCTCGCAGATGATGAAAAAAAAAAAAAAAAAAAAATTGAAACAGCATCACGAGCTTTGCATTTGTACAAGAAATATTAAACGATGAGATGAGATAATTTTTCAATTTAGCATAATTTGAATCTTCATTTTGTTACTCAGCTTCGTATCGTCTCGTGTGAGCATTTATATGCTCATAATAAAAATAAAATGTAATATATGTAAGAGCTAATGCGAGCTATTTCTGACGTGAAAGAGTACACACTGTTCGTACTACATACCACGTAACCGCATACCGCACACTTAACTTCGTTTCGTTTGCCCACTTTCTCGCGTCGTCGGACAGCAGACGCCACACACCCACCAAGTGGACTCGGACGACTAATTATCATGACCGGCCATTGTACGCGAAGAATGGTGATTTTTTTTTTTTTTTTTTTTTTTTTTCATCCCTTTATCACGACGCACACTTAGTTCACACGGGTAGAGAGAACACTGTCATGGTTCTTGTCAGTTTTATTTTCCTTTCGTGGTAGTTTCATCCGCAAACTATAATCCAATTTTCTTTATGACATTACAAGTTAATTTTTCTATGGGAAGAGTTTATAATAGAATTTTGAAATATGGCTTAGAAAGTTTATCACAAGTATATCTTTCATGGTATTCGTTTTCTGTTACTATTTATACATAGTAGAGATTTTACTGTATTTTTTAATTCAATAAATTCTTCAAAGGATCATAATATAATTTTGTTAAATATTTTGGGTGTCACTTTGTAGGCAAAAATGTTCGTCTTTTTTTTGTTACATTTTTTTGTTAAATTGTATAAAGATACAATTTAACAAAAAAATTATTTTATTAAATAGTACGATTTTCTAAATTGGAAATAAATAATTCATTAATTTAAAAATTGAAAGTTACTCGTCAGACTGGAATATACAAAATACTCCATTTTATCTTTAATCCGCCATTCTAGAAGCGACACAATCTACTATTCATCCGCAAACTATAATCCAATTTTCTTTATGACATTACAAGTTAATTTTTCTATGGGAAGAGTTTATAATAGAACTTTGAAATATGGCTTAGAAAGTTTATCACAAGTATATCTTTCATGGTATTCGTTTTCTGTTACTATTTATACATAGTAGAGATTTTACTGTATTTTTTAATTCAATAAATTCTTCAAAGGATCATAATATAATTTTGTTAAATATTTTGGGTGTCACTTTGTAGGCAAAAATGTTCGTCTTTTTTTTGTTACATTTTTTTGTTAAATTGTATAAAGATACAATTTAACAAAGAAAATTATTTTATTAAATTGTACGATTTTCTAAATTGGAAATAAATAATTCATTAATTTAAAAATTGAAAGTTACTCGTCAGACTGGAATATACAAAATACTCCATTTTATCTTTAATCCGCCATTCTAGAAGCGACACAATCTACTATTCATCCGCAAACTATAATCCAATTTTCTTTATGACATTACAAGTTAATTTTTCTATGGGAAGAGTTTATAATAGAACTTTGAAATATGGCTTAGAAAGTTTATCACAAGTATATCTTTCATGGTATTCGTTTTCTGTTACTATTTATACATAGTAGAGATTTTACTGTATTTTTTAATTCAATAAATTCTTCAAAGGATCATAATATAATTTTGTTAAATATTTTGGGTGTCACTTTGTAGGCAAAAATGTTCGTCTTTTTTTTGTTACATTTTTTTGTTAAATTGTATAAAGATACAATTTAACAAAAAAATTATTTTATTAAATTGTACGATTTTCTAAATTGGAAATAAATAATTCATTAATTTAAAAATTGAAAGTTACTCGTCAGACTGGAATATACAAAATACTCCATTTTATCTTTAATCCGCCATTCTAGAAGCGACACAATCTACTATTCATCCGCAAACTATAATCCAATTTTCTTTATGACATTACAAGTTAATTTTTCTATGGGAAGAGTTTATAATAGAACTTTGAAATATGGCTTAGAAAGTTTATCACAAGTATATCTTTCATGGTATTCGTTTTCTGTTACTATTTATACATAGTAGAGATTTTACTGTATTTTTTAATTCAATAAATTCTTCAAAGGATCATAATATAATTTTGTTAAATATTTTGGGTGTCACTTTGTAGTCAAAAATGTTCATCCAAAGATACAATTTAACAAAAAAAAAAATTTATTAAACTGTACTATTTTCTAAATTGTAAATAAAGCACATAAATGTACATTATATATTAATCACATATATATATATATATATATATATATATATATGTTATTTTCAGTTTAAAAATCACATTCGTGTAATTTTGTAGGTGAGTAGACTTTAATCTAAATTTTCTACAATTGGCAAGGGAAGCGTTATAAGCGAGCTTGATCGAAGTGGAGTTTTAATTTCCTTGGTTGCGTGGGGTCGGTTATGTCCATCATTGTAACCCGATTTCATGTGAAAGGGGACCTTTGGGTGCTTCATGGTACGTGGTTAGCATATATATATATACACACACACACACATACATATATATATATATATATACACAGAGCCAGAGCAGTAAAGCCTTGTTCGACGTAAATGAAAAGCTCGAAAGTGTGAGTGAGAGGAGAACCTTGATGATGTTGGAAGAATTGCTTTGGAAGAGCATGGGCACTGGGCTATGGCCCAGTGTCACGAACTATTACCTTTAATTGAACCGCAGAGATGTCGCAGAGCAAGTTTTCCCACCTTATAACAGAAGAGTTGATGCGGTTTCACTGTTTCGCGACTTTTCTCTTGTAAGAAAGTTTCTCGAGCAGGCGCCTCTTTCATTATTGGTCCTGGTTGACTATGAGTCATTTTTTTTTTTTTTTTTTTTTTTTTCACCAGCATGGCGACATCTTATTGGCTCGATTCTTCCCTCCAACTGTCTCATGGGGCTACTCTACCCTTGTTCGATGGAAGTTCAGCTCGTCTTGGTGGAATAACTTTTCTCATTCACTCTCAATTTCTGTTCATCTACTTCACACAATTTGCCTTTTTATTCGGATAATCGATCTTGGGTAAAATGGAATATTCGATAATCTGTTTATCCTTAAATTTGTTTTTTTTTTCATTCAGAATTATATTCACGACGGTGGGTGAAAATTGTTTTATGACTCAAAACTTGAGTTCTTTGATGGAATTCAATGGGGGATTTTTTTTTTTTTTTTTTTTTTCACCAGCATGGCAACATCTTATTGACTCGATTCTTCCCTCCAACTGTCTCACAGGGCTACTCTACCCTTGTTCGATGGAAGCTCAGCTCGTCTTGGTGGAATAACTTTTCTCATTCACTCTCAATTTCTGTTCATCTACTTCACACAATTTGCCTTTTTATTCGGATAATCGATCTTGGGTAAAATGGAATATTCGATAATCTGTTTATCCTTAAATTTGTTTTTTTTTCATTCAGAATTATATTCACGACGGTGGGTGAAAATTGTTTTATGACTCAAAACTTGAGTTCTTTGATGGAATTCAATGAGGGATTTTTTTTTATGCCTCCATGTACCCCTATCGTGGAAACTAAGAAAACATTGCATGATCTTTTTTCAGTTATTTTTGAATAGCCATAAGAATAATTTTTCATTAACATCAGATAGCGATTTTTAAGATTGATTTTATTTTATATTAGATTTGATTTTATTTTACAATTGCCAAAAGCCAAAAAGCAAATTAGTTTTGTCGTTTTCCACTTCTGACTTTTCCACCCTTATTTAAAAAAAAAAAACGCCCAGGATCAATTCCTTCATTTTACGAATGACCTCCCTTTACTCAAACTGAAGGGTTAACATTTTATCTCGGAAATTCTTCATAAATGGCTGTCGAAACTCATTTTTCCCAAGGGAGAATTCAGGTACTTGGAGAATAATTCTCATATAACCCACATGTGTCAAAAAATTAAAGTTAACGCTAGAAGCTTATTTAATTAATGAAATGCATTTTTCCATTAACGAAAACTCACCTTGTAACGCGAGGCTGAAGTAACTGATGTCGAGAGGATCAGCAATAGCATGAAGTAAACAGCCGAGAGACCGGATTTTTGTCGCATCTGAAACAAAGTAATAAATAAGGTCTTTGTGAGTTTCTCCATTCGGTAAATCGACTTATTCAAATTATATATATATATATATATATGTATTAACATCGATGTAAAATAGGAGAACAATTCTCAACGTTTTCCCGTTGTACTCGACACTCTGAACTTTCTCCTTATAAGTAGTTAAGTAGTTAACTATGTATACGTGTTTCTGAAGCTTTGGCTAAAGTTCAAATTACTTCAAATTACTTCATCTTCTGCCGATCTTACGCGCGAAATAATCCAAGCAAAATAATCTCGTTGGTCTCGAGGTTAAAAAAAAAATATAATAATTATTTTAAGTGGTAAATTATTTCGTGACCCTAAACATATTTTAATTTTCTAAAAATTGTTATGAATGATTCACAAATTTTGTATTGGCATTTAAAAATATGTTTAAATGATCCTAACGAATTATTTAATTAATACAATTAGAATTTTTCTCGCACAATGCAATGTTACAACTCATCTTTGTCCCTGGTCGATCACTAAACTAAGATTAACAAGGTAAAGTTACATAGATGCGAGCAAAAGCAAAGGGTTTGGACAACAAAGGCCAAATTATTTTGGAGGATAAGATCAGCCCTAATTTGAGGGGTTGTTAAGTCAGAGTAGTTAGAAGAGCAGCCACCAAAGAGACATTATGAATTTTGGTGGCAGGAGGAGACCAGGATACAAGCTAATCTGACTGCGTGTAAAACGGTTCGTGTGGTCTCGACTGGAGTTATAATACCTAACCAGCCAGCTACGTTATGTCGTAACAACAACCTACAACACGACCAGAGCAACGCTCGAACCCTAACCAAGGATGGGCAACACCCACTCTCCTTCTCTTATCGCCACCATAAGTTCCAGTAACTACCCTTCCTATTCCTTGTTCCTTGTGTATCGCCATTTATAGTACGCCTCTCATCTGCTCGGCACCCCAGCAACCTCTTGACGAAATATACGATAACCCTGATAAGATAACGTATTGTCTCCAACTATATATATATATGTATATATATATATATATATATATATATATATATATATATATGCGTCACTTACCCATAATATTTTACCTTTTCCTCCCAATTTCACAACATGGCTTTACGAATTAAAGTTTTATCTTTGCACTATCAGTCAGAAACTACTGAATTAATGTACAATTCAAACTTTCTCTGTACTCCAAAATGGAGATTGTAGAGCTTGGTAAAGTTACCAATGTACCAATTTCTAAGCAGAAAATTTTTGAGGCACTCAAATAACACTTGAATGCTATATGATACATTTAATATATGAATATGTACTTGGATATGATATTTGCTTAAAAGTTTTGTGAGATTTACGTCAATCTGATCATTTGTATATGGACGATGGATGCATATGGCTTTACGTATTAGAGTTTTATCTTTGCACTATCAGTCGGAAACTACTGAATACAATTCAAACTTTCTCTGTACTCCAAAATGGAGATTTTATAGCTTGGTAAAGTTACCAATGTACCAATTTCTAAGCAGAAAATTTTTGCTATATGATCCATTTAATATATGACTATGTACTTGGATATGATTCTATATGATCGATTATACGATTTCGTTAAATCAACGAAATCATCGGCTGATTTTTAAAGCGTTGATCAGTATATTACTAACCATAGATTTCCACCAATTGAAATATCATTCAGCAAATATCTTGAAGAATTAGCCATCATTAAGCCTGAGATGGGTTAGAGTGGATCGATTAGAGAGATCGTTACATAAATTTCACACCAATCCCAATGTGGTTGGTATTGTCTCGAATCAAAACTTGTTAGTTTCTTCACTTATAAGATTGTAGGCCCAGTTACTGACACTGAACCAGTGGCTGACAGCCTTATGGACAAGCAATAATTGCGAGAGAGACTTGGTTTTGACTTTATCGATTATACGATTTCGTTAAATCAACGAAATCATCGGCTGATTTTTAAAGCGTTGATCAGTATATTACTAACCATAGATTTCCACCAATTGAAATATCATTCAGCAAATATCTTGAAGAATTAGCCATCATTAAGCCTGAGATGGGTTAGAGTGGATCGATTAGAGAGATCGTTACATAAATTTCACACCAATCCCAATGTGGTTGGTATTGTCTCGAATCAAAACTTGTTAGTTTCTTCACTTATAAGATTGTAGGCCCAGTTACTGACACTGAACCAGTGGCTGACAGCCTTATGGACAAGCAATAATTGCGAGAGAGACTTGGTCTTGACTTGATCGATTATACGACGTCGTTAGATCAACGAATTCATCGACTGATTTTTAAAGCATTGATCAGTATATTACTAACCATAGATTTCCACCAATTGAAATATCATTCAGCAAATATCTTGAAGAATTAGCCATCATTAAGCCTGAGATGGGTTAGAGTGGATCGATTAGAGAGATCGTTACATAAATTTCACACCAATCCCAATGTGGTTGGTATTGTCTCGAATCAAAACTTGTTAGTTTCTTCACTTATAAGATTGTAGGCCCAGTTACTGACACTGAACCAGTGGCTGACAGCCTTATGGACAAGCAATAATTGCGAGAGAGACTTGGTCTTGACTTGATCGATTATACGACGTCGTTAGATCAACGAATTCATCGACTGATTTTTAAAGCGTTGATCAGTATATTACTAACCATAGATTTCCACCATTTGAAATATCATTCAGCAAATATCTTGAAGAATTAGCCATCATTAAGCCTGAGATGGGTTAGAGTGGATCGATTAGAGAGATCGTTACATAAATTTCACACCAATCCCAATGTGGTTGGTATTGTCTCGAATCAAAACTTGTTAGTTTCTTCACTTATAAGATTGTAGGCCCAGTTACTGACACTGAACCAGTGGCTGACAGCCTTATGGACAAGCAATAATTGCGAGAGAGACTTGGTCTTGACTTGATCGATTATACGACGTCGTTAGATCAACGAATTCATCGACTGATTTTTAAAGCGTTGATCAGTATATTACTAACCATAGATTTCCACCATTTGAAATATCATTCAGGAAATATCTTGAAGAATTAGCCATCATTAAGCCTGAGATGGATTAGAGTGGATCGACTGGTATTGCCTCGAATGAAAACTTGTTAGTTTCTTCATTAAGGAGAAGCTCACTTTATAGGGGAAGCAATGATCAAATTTTAATTTCCGGATGTGATGTACCATTGGGTTAGGCTGAAACGTTCCTGACGACGAATGTTTGCAATCGTATAATACACGAAACGCACACGAGATCCATGAAATGTGGAACGAGGTCGAGTTGGTGAATTTAATTACAATGACATCGTAACACTGTTGTAGGTAAACCGAGCATATAATTCATAGTTAGGGTCGATGATAGAATGTACTTAGAATTATGTACTACCATGAGTTGCAAAAAGCTCCGCCAGGAGGCGTTGGAGGAGAGAGGGGATGAACCAATGAGATTCAGAGGCAGAATAAAATACACACACACACAGACACACTCATACCGTCATACTGGCTGCTTCAAACAGTAGAGAAGGAAGGGAGAAGGGATGATGTGCTTCGGTGTATTTTGCTAGGGAGGATACTCGGTAAGGAGGAACGATAAATTTTCCGAATATATCACGTAATCTTTGCGGCCCAGCCAACCATAAGGGCGCGGGGATACGATGGTTTATGGGCCAGTTAAGTTATAAAAATAGTATTTTCTGAAAGCGTGTGAGCTGCCTAGATGTCTCCTCACTAAGGAGCTGAGTTCTCGCAGGGTGTCCCCCGCCAACGCAGTGATAACTTCATTTTTGGCGACTCCAAGCTTCTGTACCAAGTCAACCCAGCTAGTCGTTTCACGATTATTCTATCATTACTTCTCGATGAAATGGCGATGCAGTAAATGTCAGCTGGAAATTATCGTCTTACGAGACTCCTAGAAATACCCTCGATAAGAACTGGAAACTTAGTTATAATAATTCTGTATCGTATGAAATGTAATTTGTGAGAAATAATTTTATTGCATGTCATGAATCAGCAAAACAGTTACAGCCCCAGTATGATTTTTTTTTCCAAGAGGAGAATTTTCATAATTAATGGAAAATGGAAGACTAATCTGAGTGATTTGTAATTCATTAGTCTTATTAAATATATGCAACGATATCTAATATTGCAGGACTGAAATTGCCACATTTAAAAATTGTGCTTAAATTTTTATTGATCCAACTGTTGTTTTCAAGGGGGTAAAAAATGAATCTTACGTGGACATTCAGAGCTACGAGAGTTCTGCTACGAGATTAAATTGTTAAATTTGAAAAAAAAATGTAAAGTAAAGTAAAAAAATGTAATGTAAAGATGATTTGTTAAATTTATAAGCAAGCCATCATTAATTAAAAATTTCTCTAGTTTTAATACTAATGAATGATTTTTATACATTTATTGAAAAACGTCAGAAAAAATATTGAAACTGCGATGATTCGCTCACTATATCTCGAAGTTTCGATGGAAACGTTGAACAACGTTAATAGTCTTATCAAATATATGCAACGATATCTAATGTTGCAGGACTGAAATGGCCACATTTAAAAATTGTGCTTAAATGTTTAATGATCCAACTGTTGTTTTCAAGGAGGTGAAAAATGAATCTTACGTGGACATTCAGATCGACGAGAGCTCTGCTACGAGATTAAATTGTTAAATTTGAAAAAAAAATGTAAAGTAAGATAATTTGTTAAATTTATAAACAAGTCATAATTAATTAAAAATTTCTCTAGTTTTAATACTAATGAATGATTTTTATACATTTATTGAAAAACGTCAGAAAAAATATTGAATCTGCGATGATTCGCTCACTATATCTCAAAGTTTCGATGGAAACGTTGAACTACGTTAAGGTCTTGCACTGCTGGTTCCGGAAGAATCACGACATTGCTTCCCAGCATTCCCTAGAGGGCGTTGATGCATGTAGTTGGCTGTGGGAAAAGCGTTGGGCGAGAACTTATTTCCGACGTCGATTTATATACGACTGGCCAACACGAGGGCACAACTTATCGTCGTTCGGAAATCATCGTCCAAGTTTTATGAGTTTTATTTCGCAATGTATATGGCCAAGTATCCTGTGCCATGAGTTCAGTCACAGTCGCAAGCTGGGCAAGGTTCGAGTCAGGGCAATATATAGTTCACGATCGGTCCAGTGAAGCGACGAGACTGTGCGATCAGCATCGACGTCCAGACGTGGCGATAAACAAGTCGCTAAGTGAAAATCCACGGCGGATGGTCCTGCGAGCGATAACTCATCACGTGGATTTCTTCTTCCGCTCGTGGATTTCCGTCCTGTCTTATATCCCCAGGATATAAGCGTTCACTCTCCCCTCATATCCCATCTACTTGTGCTTTCGAGCAGTGAAAGCTCCCGGGTCGTAAACATAAAAATTTTTTCGTTCTTGTGGAGAAACGGAGTTCCATCCAGCACAAATCAAGTCTCACCAACCCATAAGATACACGAGAGCCAACTCTCGAAGTGTGGAAAATCTTTTCTCATCTAAAATCCAACATTTTTGCCGATTTTGTAGACGATCCAGCCTCTTCTAAATTATCTTCTCACACGGAAATTTTCTTCGATATTTTCCTGAGATAATATTACAGTGTCCGACTGGAATTTGGGACTTTCCAACTCTTACAATGATATCCTGCAAAAATTATCCTGCAAGAGTTCTTATTTCCGAAGGATTTCCGTTTTGACTGGAATTCGGGACTTTCCAACTCTTACAATGATATCCTGCAAGAATTTTCTTGGGTAAAATGGATTATATTTGGGAGCTCTGAGAAAATCTTCTCAGTCAGCTGTTATTTTGAATATAAAATTTGACCCCTTCTTGTCCTTTTGTGAAACTCAAAGTGTGGAAAATCTTTTTTCATCTAAAAACCAGCATTTTTTTTCTAAAAATCTTCTGAGTCAACTATTATTTTAAATGTAAAATTCAAAATCCTCTTCTTGTGCTTTCGTGCAACTCGAAGTGTGAAAAATCTTTTCTCATCTAAAATCCAGAATTTTTGGCGATTTTGTAGACGATGCAACCGCTCCTAAATTTTCTTTTTACATGGAAACGTCTTTGATATTTTCCTCAGATAATATTACAGTGTCGGACTGGAATTCTGGACTTTCCAACTCTTACAATGATATCCTGCAAGAATTTTCTTGTGTAAAATGGATTATATTTGAGAACTCTAAGAAAATCTTCTCAGTCAGCTGTTATTTTGAATGTAAAATTTGACCCCTTCTTGTGCTTTCGTGCAACTCGAAGTGTGAAAAATCTTTTCTCATCTAAAATCCAGCATTATTTTTCTCAAAATCTTCTGAGTCAACTATTATTTTGAATGTAAAATTTAAACCCTTCTTGTGCTTTCGTGCAACTCGAAGTGTGAAAAATCTTTTCTCATCTAAAATCCAGCATTATTTTTCTCAAAATCTTCTGAGTCAACTATTATTTTGAATGTAAAATTTAAACCCTTCTTGTGCTTTCGTGCAACTCGAAGTGTGAAAAATCTTTTCTCATCTAAAATCCAGCATTATTTTTCTCAAAATCTTCTGAGTCAACTATTATTTTGAATGTAAAATTTGACCCCTTCTTGTGCTTTCGTGCAACTCGAAGTGTGAAAAATCTTTTCTCATCTAAAATCCAGCATTATTTTTCTCAAAATCTTCTGAGTCAACTATTATTTAGAATATAAAATTTAACCCCTTCTTGTCCTTTTGTGCAACTCGAACTGTCAAAAATCTTTTCTCATCTAAAGTCCATCATTTTTTTTCTCAAAATCTTCTGAGTCAACTATTATTTTGAATGTAAAATTTGACCCCTTCTTGTGCTTTCGTGCAACTCGAAGTGTGAAAAATCTTTTCTCATCTAAAATCCAGCATTATTTTTCTCAAAATCTTCTGAGTCAACTATTATTTAGAATATAAAATTTAACCCCTTCTTGTCCTTTTGTGCAACTCGAACTGTCAAAAATCTTTTCTCATCTAAAGTCCATCATTTTTTTTCTCAAAATCTTCTGAGTCAACTATTATTTTGAATGTAAAATTTGACCCCTTCTTGTGCTTTCGTGCAACTCGAAGTGTGAAAAATCTTTTCTCATCTAAAATCCAGCATTATTTTTCTCAAAATCTTCTCAGTCAACTATTATTTTGAATGTAAAATTTAACCCCTTCTTGTCCTTTTGTGCAACTCGAACTGTGAAAAAAATTTTCTCATCTAAAATCCAGCATTTTTCTTCTCAAAATCTTCTGAGTCAACTCTAATTTTGAATGTAAAATTTAACCCCTTCTTGTCCTTTTGTGCAACTCGAACTGTGAAAAATCTTTTCTCATCTAAAGTCCATCATTTTTTTTCTCAAAATCTTCTGAGTCAACTATTATTTTGAATGTAAAATTTAACCCCTTCTTGTGCTTTCCTTTTAAATTTTCATTTTATATGGAAACGTCTTCGATATTTTCCCAGATAATATTACAGTGTCGGATTGGAATTGATTCGGGTACTTTTCCCTCCTCGAATAGGATCTCTGGAAGGTTTCTTCGACATACAGAATGGTAGCCCCATTGAAGTCCTACGTGAGAATTTTCTCGTTCAGTGTTATTTTTGCACCACCATTTAATCTGAGCTGCCACATAAAGTCCGAGGTTTAAAATTTAACAATCGAGTGAGCCTGAAATGTAGATTAATTTAATGTCTACAGGCAATAGGAATCTTAGACCAAGTTCCTCTGCTCCAAATCTTCAAAATGGTTGATTTCGTCTTTATGGAGTCTCCAAAGTCCAAATGGAGTTCAGTGTCAGACCCTGTTGAAGTTAACGAAAAGCATTCAGAGATTCTAGCATTACCCTTGGAATGTCATTGGCTAGAAACTCTTCAGCCAAGCTATAACCGATTAAATTATTATTGACAAATCTATATACATATATATCCTATATTTCTGTATATTTCTATATATATAAAATTATTATTAACATTTCTATATATACATCTATATCATCCGGAAAGTTTCTTGTCAACCAGCATAGTTGATATCCGTTTAGCCACATCCTCTGAATTTAATCTGTGCTGAATCTCATCGTGGAGATTCCAGCAAGTACTTTGAAACAACAATCTTGTCCAAGTTTCAAAATTTTCCCATGAGCTCTGTTAGTTTTGACTTAAAGGAACAACAATTGTTCTTGAGCAAATGATTTTGTGAAAATGATGAGGAAGGAAAAGCAGCTGGAAGTGAGATGGTTGACCTGCCTGTCGTTAGCCATAGCCAGACCATTTCCACTAACAGTCTCTGCGATAGTCTTCACGCTCAATGGCTCCAGTTAACCTCGATAAACCGAAACTACCATCGCAATATTCTACACTAAATCCAACTACGCGTTCAATTCATGCTCTCCCGTACGGTATATCTGCACGACTTGCCGTCATTCTCGCTCCTCTTCTCTAGTCTCCAAGCCCACAAGGCTCGATGGCAACTAGTTGCAAACTCGACGCGTGTTCATGTTATTCCCAAGCTCCCGTGATAATTGGATATGCTGCTGCTGCTGCTGCTGCTGCTGCCTGGCTTACTGCTGGAACGAGAACACAGCGTATCGTTTTCCAATCCGATTATCGCGCCTTATTACTTTCCAGCAAACTAATATACTCCACGTCGTCAAACCATCTCTACCATCTTCGGCTCGTCGTGATTACCAAATATTTCGTACTCAGTTTCAATTAATATTCTGATATTATCTTTTCTGATATGATTAATTAAATTTTAGGGACTCTTGAGATTGAATTTGTTGTGTCAATAAGCAGCCATATTCAATTTTAGTGGCAGAATTCGTCCACTGTCAAGCTTGTGAATTTTTTGTAATTTTTCGTCGTGGCTCGTCGTGATCACCAAATATTTCGTACTCAGTTTCAATTAATATTCCGATATTATCTTTTCTGATATGATTGAAATTTTAGGGACTCTTGAGATTGAATTTGTTGTGCAGGCAGCCATATTCATTTTTAGTGGCAGAGTTCGTCCACTGTCAAGTTCGTGAATTTTTCGTAATTTTTCCTCTTTCAGAAAATAGAAATGGTTCAATTGAATATGGATTCTACTCGGACCTGACACAGGAAGAATTTACTCAGTTTCAATTAATATTACGATATTATCTTTTCTGATATGATTAATTAAATTTTAGGGACTCTTGAGATTGAATTTGTTGTGCCAATAGGCAGCCATATTCATTTTTAGTGGCAGAGTTCACCGACTGTCAAGCTCGTGAATTTTTCGTAATTTTTCCTCTTTCAGAAAATAGAAATGGTTCGATTCAAGATAAATTCTACTCTCTCCCATCTTCGGCTCGTCGTGATTACCAAATATTTCATACTCAGTTTCAATTAATATTTCGATATTATCTTTTCTGATATGATTAATTAAATTTTAGGGACGCTTGGGGTTGAATTTGTTGTGCAGGCAGCCATATTCATTTTTAGTGGCAGAATTCGTCCACTGTCAAGCTTGTGAATTTTTTGTAATTTTTCGTCGTGGCTCGTCGTGATCACCAAATATTTCGTACTCAGTTTCAATTAATATTACGATATTATCTTTTCTGATATGATCAATTAAATTTTAGGGACTCTTGAGATTGAATTTGTTGTGCCAATAGGCAGCCATATTCATTTTTAGTGGCAGAGTTCGCCGACTGTCAAGTTCGTGAATTTTTCGTAATTTTTCCTCTTTCAGAAAATAGAAATGGTTCGATTCAAGATAAATTCTACTCTCTCCCATCTTCGGCTCGTCGTGATTACCAAATATTTCATACTCAGTTTCAATTAATATTTCGATATTATCTTTTCTGATATGATTAATTAAATTTTAGGGACGCTTGGGGTTGAATTTGTTGTGCAGGCAGCCATATTCATTTTTAGTGGCAGAGTTCACCGACTGTCAAGCTCGTGAATTTTTTGTAATTTTTTCACGATCGATCCATACGATTTTTAGGCCTTTTTCTCTTTTAGGAAATAGAAATGGTTCGATTCAAGATAAATTCTACTCTCTCCCATCTTCGGCTCGTCGTGATTACCAAATATTTCGTACTCAGTTTCAATTAATATTTCGATATTATCTTTTCTGATATGATTAATTAAATTTTAGGGACGCTTGGGGTTGAATTTGTTGTGCAGGCAGCCATATTCATTTTTAGTGGCAGAGTTCGCCTACTGTCAAGCTCGTGAATTTTTTCACAGCTATGATAAAGAAATTTTATTCAAATTACATGGAATCGTGTCAGATATTAATGAACTTTCGTTCAAATAACCAAACCCCTTTTTTTTCCCTCCTTATACAGATAAATCTCGAATGGTCCCATCGTTTTCTTTACGAGGTGGAAATCTTTTGCTCACGAAATCTGGATAATTCAAATCAGAGATTTTGTATTTGCATACCGTTGCCAACATTCTCGACGAGTTTGCCGAAGCTGCGGCTGGAATGAAGAAGCTGAAGAGACCGAAGTCTAGAGAGAAAGAAAAAAAAAATATATATACAATGCTTCTTTTTCCACGAGGGAGAAAGAGAGCTCAACGAAGCTTGGCTGGAATCAATATTCAAAAGGTTCACTCGTTGAAACGCGGCTTGAGTCCCGAAAGGACGACGTACCGAGACTATAAATAGTGTGTCGATAACATTCTACCATTGCATGCCCAACGGATGCATTATGGATAGTAGTGAGCTACCCCCTTGCCCCTCACCATTCCCATACACAGACACAAAAATTTACGCAAACAGACATACTAACTTACCGAGCTCGTCCACTCTGCCAACCTGACACCACCAAAGAAAAATCTCCATTTCCGCACGTAAAAGATTTCAATCGATCGATTCGTAAACTTGTGTTTTTATGATGGCTTTCAATACCATCCTTCCACCCTTGGAATCTTTTCACATCGAGAAAGCCCAACCTTTATCATCTATCCAATCCTTAATCCTCTTAAATTCATTTTAATAATAACTTTTGTATTTATACTTTGAATAAAAAGTATGAAGGTTGGAAGAGAAAATCCATAATGAAAAAAATAATGAGCTAAATTTATGACTTTGAATTTTGCCCTTGATGTTGGAAATATCAGCTCGACGTTTGGCCAAGTTTCATTCGAAACTCCGATAATCCGAAATATCTTTTTTACTGTCTGGTCTTGGGGACAAAAATATAAGGGACAGATCATAAGGGTGGATGAAGAAAAAGTATAGAAATTACAGGAAATAGCAAAGTTCAACCTTTATCATCTGTCCTATCCTTAATCCTCTTAAATTCATTTTAATAATAACTTTTGAATAAAAAGTATGAAGTATGAAAGTATAAAAAATATAAGGGACAGATCATAAGGGTGGATGAAGAAAAAGAATAGAAATGACAGGAAATGACAAAGTTCAACATTTATCATCTACCCAATCCTTAATCCTCTTAAATTCATTTTAATAATAACTTTTGTATTTATACTTTGAATAAAAAGTATGAAGGTTGGAAGAGAAAATCCATAATGAAAAAAATAATGAGCTAAATTTATGAGTTGACTTTGAATTTTGCCCTTGATGTTGGAAATATCAGCTTGACGTTTGGCCAAGTTTCATTCGAAACTCCGATAATCCGAAATATCTTTTTTACTGTCTGGTCTTGGGGAGAAAAATGTAAGGGACAGATCATAAGGGTGGATGAAGAAAAAGCATAGAAATGACAGGAAATGACAAAATTCAACATTTATCATCTATCCTATCCTTAATCCTCTTAAATTCATTTTAATAATAACTTTTGAATAAAAAGTATGAAGTATGAAAGTATAAAAAATATAAGGGACAGATCATAAGGGTGGATGAAGAAAAAGAATAGAAATTACAGGAAATGACAAAATTCAACATTTATCATCTGTCCTATCCTTAATCCTCTTAAATTCATTTTAATAATAACTTTTGTATTTATACTTTGAATAAAAAGTATGAAGGTTGGAAGAGAAAATCCATAATGAAAAAAATAATGAGCTAAATTTATGAGTTGACTTTGAATTTTGCCCTTGATGTTGGAAATATCAGCTTGACGTTTGGCCAAGTTTCATTCGAAACTCCGATAATCCGAAATATCTTTTTTACTGTCTGGTCTTGGGGAGAAAAATGTAAGGGACAGATCATAAGGGTGGATGAAGAAAAAGCATAGAAATGACAGGTTTATGTCGTTTTCCTTTTGATCTGGGGAGAACGAGCGAGCTTACGACATTTCGATGCAAAATAATCTTTCGATTTTCCAACACTGTGCAAGTGAAAGAGTTCTTATTTCCGAAGGATTTCCGTTTTATCGAATTTTACGTTGGCGCCGAGTCTGAAGCTCATCTGCATCGAATGGCATGAAAGATATATTATCTTTTGAACTATAAAATACGAAAAAGTACTTGAAGCCATCGAACGAAACTTCAGATTATCGTGGGTGTCGATAAGATTTTTTTTAGTGACGGAATTTTTTTTTTTTCGTTACATTTCTGGCCTGAGACGAGATAAGAAATGAAATATATTGATGATATTGTCGTGTTATTGGAAATTATTTTAAATCCTGAAATTTCTTCAAGACCAACTGTGATATTCCTTTCAATTTCTTATTCGATCATCATGATAAGGAAATCTTTTAGGAAAATGAAGAAATTTTGATGAAGAGTAAAAAGAAAAGGATACGATTTGAAAGGAAGAAAAACGTAAATCCAGCATCAAGTTAGGAATTTAATATATTAAAAGTTCGATTATGAATTCATGAATTTCTTTAAACTATGCAAATAATTTTTTTTCAAAAATTATATCTTATACAGGCCTGGCATATCTGGTATTTAATTCAAAATTATTTTATTAAGGGGCTAACAATAAAACGATACAAAACGTGACAAATAGTATCGTGAAATGCGAATTTTGCGCTGCCTGAAATAACGATATCAAGTTAGGAATTTAATATATTAAAAGTTCGATTATGAATTCATGAATTTCTTTAAATTTTGGATTATGCAAATAATTTTTTTTCAAAAATTCTAGCTTATACATGCTAGGCATATCTGGTATTTAATTCAAAATTATTTTATTAAGGGGCTAACAATAAAACGATACAAAACGTGACAAATAGTATCGTGAAATGCGAATTTTGCGCTGCCTGAAATAACGATAAAGAAAGCTCGTGTAGATTGGCTTATCGGGAGGCCTCCCGCTTCGATCCGCTCCATGTGCTTTCCGTGCTTGCCGACATTCAGATAAGACTACGGATTTTAAACGGCTGAATCAACGTCAACAGGGGAGAGGATGACACCGGACGCGGATAAAGCGTTCTCCGGCGTACCCTCGATAAATCGTCTCCGATATCGTCACGACACCCTGTCGTTTCACGAAACAAACTTCCCCATCCAGTCTGCCCCACGTTCGAATACTTTTAATCGGCGGTAAAAATAATAATAGTAATAATAATAATAATAATAATAATAATAATAATAATAATAATAATAATAATAATAATAATAATAATAACCAAAGTTTAAAAAGTTATTAATTGGGGGAACTTTCCATTAACTATTTATGGTCATAATGAAAAAAAATCATTGAGCAAACTGCGATTGAAATGCTCCTTTAATTGACATGACTCGTCAGACGGAAGTAATAATAATTGTCCGTCAGGTAAAGTTAGGGAAACTTCCGGCAAAAGGAGCTTAGAACGTTTCTAGTCGAGATTATTGATTACATGTCGCATGCGATATAATTGAATGACATGAAATATCGTACGATATCTAATAAGCTTTTTCCTTCTGCCTCAATAAATTAAGGGGATTTTGGAAAAAAATTGACTTATCGGAATGAAGAAATAGGAAGAAGAGAAAAAAGGGAGAAGATGAAAATTCTTGATGCAATTACAATATTATTCAATTAAAAAGCATAAAAAAGAATTGACAATTTTTTATTAGCAGAATAGACTTGAATGAAGAACATAAAAAATATTATAATTCGTAACTGAAAATTCAATTTTTAAAAAGGAACAGAATTTTGGGATGTCCAGAAACGATGTGAGTGAGAATTTTCCAGATCAAATTTTGTGATGAAAAATTTTGGAACGGAAATAAATTTAGAAAATATTTTGCGAATGCGGAGATTTATGAGACTTTGGTGTATCCAACTAAAATAGGTATAGACAGTTTTTAATTAATTAAGTTAATAGTTAAGTTTAATATTTTTTTACACGCTAATTTTTGGCAGAATAAATCTGATTATGTAATTTACGTAGTTTATTTTGGCATCTGTGCGACATGATATTCCATTTAGTGATGAGAATGGGAATAGAATGAGTTGGTTTGCAGTCCGGTGCAGCTCAGTAATTACTCGACTTCCTGCCGAGAGACTAGCAAACGTCGATAAAATGCAAAGTCTGTCGCTGTCTCAGAGACGGATCTCTCTCTGTGTGATTCACTTTTGCGAACAATTACGAAAGTTTAACGACAGGAAGGGCCCACGACGTTCGTCTTACACTAGTGAACAAACGCCACCATCAGTGATGATGTTGGCGTGAGACAGGAATTTGGCAAAAGCTCGCACTTTTATGTAATTAATTTTCAAGCTTGGGTCAACTCTTTGACTGTTTGATTAAATAACAAAGAAATTCTTCAACTCTTTGACTGTCTGATTTTTTTTTTCCGTTGCATTTTTGTGCTGACACGAGATAAGAAATGAAATATATTGATGATATTGTCGTGTTATTGGAAATTATTTTAAATCCTGCAATTTCTTCAAGACCAACTGTGATATTCCTTTCAATTTCTTATTTGATCATCATGATAATGAAATCTTTTAGGAAAATGCAGAAATTCTGATGAAGAGTAAAAAGAAAAGGATACGATTTGAAGGGAAGAAAAACGCAAATCCAGCATCAAGTTAGGAAATTAATATATTAAAAGTATACATGAAAGAAATTCGTCAACTCTTTGACTGTCTGATTTTTTTTTCCGTTGCATTTCTGTACTGACACGAGATAAGAAATGAAATATATTGATGATATTGTCGTGTTATTGGAAATTATTTTAAATCCTGCAATTTCTTCAAGACCAACTGTGATATTCCTTTAAATTTCTTATTCGATCATCATGATAATGAAATCTTTTAGGAAAATGCAGAAATTCTGATGAAGAGTAAAAAGAAAAGGATACGATTTGAAAGGAAGAAAAACGTAAATCCAGCATCAAGTTAGGAAATTAATATATTAAAAGTATACATGAAAGAAATTCGTCAACTCTTTGACTGTCTGATTTTTTTTTTCCGTTGCATTTCTGTACTGACACGAGAAAAGAAATGAAATATATTGATGATATTGTCGTGATATTGGAAATTATTTTAAATCCTGAAATTTCTTCAAGACCAACTGTGATATTCCTTTCAATTTCTTATTCGATCATCATGATAATGAAATCTTTTAGGAAAATGCAGAAATTCTGATGAAGAGTAAAAAGAAAAGGATACGATTTGAAAGGAAGAAAAGGATACGATTTGAAAGGAAGAAAAACGTAAATCCAGCATCAAGTTAGGAAATTAATATATTAAAAGTATACAAGAAAGAAATTCGTCAACTCTTTGACTGTCTGATTATAAAACAAAGAAATTCGTTGATATCACCTCACGGTTAATCACGCGATCTCAGATTATAATGATTTATTTTGTACGACAAAAAATGTCACGAATGAATGTTGACGATAATTTTATGCCTATTCGTGGATAAAATAAAATTATATTCAAGTAATCTTTGACTGCCTGATTAAAGAACGAAGAAATTTATTGATTTCACCTCACTGTTGATTTCATTTTAATTGGGATGAAACGACAAGTCTTGAACAAAATAATTAATTCAATCAATAAAAATTATCGAGATCTCGTCATTAGAGTCATTGAATTCCAAAGTTTTCACACACCGATCCACGTATTTGAACCGAATTAATTTTTGGCAGGTTGGTATGTCTATTTAGAATTCTTTAAACTATATAGTATAGATGGATCGGGTGGCGATCGTTGGAAAACGTGTTCCGAATACGGCGAAGGGAATTATCCACCGTGCAATCCTGAGGGGTGAATAAACTTTGCTGGCCGGGTTCCCGGGTGAAAC